>JAVQKI010417985.1:0-11355 GCA_036025975.1 Nematalosa erebi | reverse complement strand
ATTTATGGATCGAGTCTCCCACTTCCCACTATCGAGGAGAAATGAGGGAGAAGCCTTCAGCAATGCAGAATAGTTCCAGATAACATTTTAAAATATGGAGATAATTAGCGAAATGCCATGCACACCCGGTCCCCGGGGAAGGGGCCAAAGGTTGTTGATTGTATTGTTCAAACTGTGCAATCACCTTTAACCTCACATTCTGCACTGGCTAGTTAAAGTTTGTGTAATTAGCTGTGAAAATATAATGAACTATATGATAGGGGTGTAATTGCCCATTATTGCGTACAAATACAAGATGCAACAGATGCAACTATAACAATAAATGCTAACTGTGTGTACAACATTTTAACTTCCAGTGTCGTAACATTTCTATGCTATAAAAAATGTGTGGGAGAAAGAGGCAAATAATAGAGCTTCAGCCTCACGCTTTCTGAACTGGCCTGAACCTTGGGCGCTAATTAATGGATAATGGATAAACTCAACTGTGATTGATTCACTCTTCTTAATCTACACAGATAAGGGTGCGTTTTCTGAAATTCATAAATGGCATCATGTTGAAACAAAAAATGCAATCTGTTCATGGAGAACCTGAGTATAGGCAAGTGCATATACTGTAACAAAAAATACATACAATTCCCCACTCCCATACCGAACAGTGCAAATGTGTTTAGTTTAAATGTCTGCTAAATATAGCATTGTGCATCCTGAATTCACTGATGAATTTCTAGTCTTGACACAACCAAAATGACCCTGCAGGATCAAGGCCCTTGGCTATTGATCTTAAAAGGCATCCTGGAGAAAAAGGAAGTTATAAATAGGCGAAATTTTAATGAGCTTAGAGTTCAGGACCATTTGTCTTGGTACTCATTTAAATTAGAGGAACAGTTTATCCATTCTCCCATACGCCCTAGCATTGGGTAAATTGCTACATTACCAAAAAAAGTAAGTCTAATCACCAAACGTCGCATGAGGTGTGTTTTTTTTGTGATTGGTGATTGAGTCATGCTATAAAACTGAGCACTGATGTGTGAACAGGTGAGGCTTATTCAAGTTCCATACCACTAGTCCATGAATCATCACACAACAGGTTTCCCTGTGTCAAAGGCACACACATCATTATTCATCACTAATGGCCTCCACAAACTGGATCGTGCGCTGCAACTAAGGAGGGCACATTCCCCCGTCGGCCCCCAGCGCTCTCAGAGCGGACGGACGCGCACGGGAAGACCGAGATAATTAGCAGGCATTCATCAGTATACAGCCAAAACGAGCGTCTGCATGCCGGGTGAACCAGGCGCCTCGTTAGACCCACAGATAAATGGGACGAGAGATTCTTTGGGGACGGTGGAAGGGGCACAGACGGGTTGGGTGGATTGGGGGGAGGGGGATAAATAACTGAATATATCTGGCAACGGAGTTTGGTGTGCACAGACAAATCCCCCTTCCCAGCTAGGAGAGAGCATATGGATTTGTATCCAAGTGTGGGGTTGATCTCCGATGGCATTTCCAGTGTTGTTTACCAGTAGGAGGAAAAACTGCAGGGCAGTGGCTTGAAACAGCTGATGCACTGCAATGCTTATGCGGGTTTGGGCTCATAACTGGAAGTGCGCCATTACCTCGTCTCACTCCCATTTCTCTCAGCTTGCCTCACTTGAGCTAAAAGGGTCTCTATTCAACATTCGGGGTGCTTTTCATGCTTAGGCAGTCAAGGATAAAAACCGACACCCTATGTGTCCGACAATTTGATACGCGCATCATTTTGCCAAGTGCAAAACTCACTGAGGAGACCCTCAAGCAGTGGCGGTAGATTTCCACAGGACGAAGTAACCCATTTTGCTTTCCATTTAAAAGGGAATCATTTTCTCATTCGAACAACAGTGCAGTGGTTTGGCCTCCTCCAAACAAAACAGAACAGAAGCCAACCACGCCCTTCCCAAACCGAATCTGGCAAACGAGCACTCAGAAAATAAGAAATCATGGACTCTAGCACACAAATGTTTTTAAATAACGTTCTTATGTCAAGTGCACTTTGGCTGTGAGGAGAGTCTGAGCCACTCTCATCTGAGCCTCAGCATGTCATGTGATTGTGTGAGCCGAGGCTTTGGACAGCATCGATCCCCGCTGCGTCTCTGATTGGCATGCCACACAGGCAGGTTATGAGTCAGTCCATCCAGCACCTAATAATGAAAGGGCTCCTCTGCCGAGTGAAGCAATGAAGTCTGCAAGCCATCATCAGAGCCAGTAAAAACGTGGTTTTGCATTATTGCCTATTGAGTTTGTCAATAAACCTGAAAGTGCTTGCATTTTGGTAAAATGTGTTAAAGAATATCACAAGGACTATATTTAGTTATTTACCTTCACTGACATTGACAATTTTCATTTCATGTGAATCATTACAACTGAAAATATAATCACAGTTAGATAGTCTTATGGAGTTAAATTTGTACCAATTTGTCTTTTTTGTAAAAATGTCACTAAGGTCAATAAAATGCTTAATGTTTTTCTTCTTTTTGTTGATGCAGAGCAAGGCACATATTTTTAAAACCATGAACCATAGAACAAATCCGACTCCATAAGTCAGCTAACTGCTTCAGTTTCCTCCTAAATGCCCTTGAGGAAGGTCAGTCGATGTGATTCAGTGGTGTTCATTTGGCCTCAATCAGATGAGGAAGCCTTTTATTAACAACTCGGATGTGGTTACTGTGTAGCATCGGGGCAAAAGTGAAAGTCTTGACTAAATGCCATGAAGCCAACTGGGAAATAACAGCATCAGCTACAGTACAAACTGCTAAACCATAAACACCTTTGAAAAAGAAGCGACTTCTGTCTATGGTAACAGTTGGTGCAGAGGCAGACAATCTGACCTTTGGAGCAACAGCAATTACCAGAAACGTGCCTCAACAATGTGGCAGGTAGTCCCTCTACGCTACTATATAGACTGTCAGTGTGAATAAGTTCTGGAAAGTTTGGGATTCTGTCCAAGTAAATGCAAGGCTTTTGAATTCATGACACATCTGGGTCAGGTGATATTAACAGCAATCCATGGAGGGCTGACTAACTAACCGCATCGAACCACATGTCGCTGCACTTCAGGCTGATACTCATTCAGTGCCTCTCAAGTCCTGTCTGTGGCCCACCAGACTGGCTGGATTTCATGGAGCTTTGCAGAGGGACTTGTCCTATGCTGGGAGTTCTGCAGTGCAGTCACACTCTGATATCCACAACACTCTATTTTTAAATCGGGGTTGCTTGCAGTCTGGGAAGATGGAAGTCAGCGGAGGGACACTTATTTTCTTCAGGTGAAATGACTACGTGAGGCACAAAACCTGCACACATGCACGTTCAAGTGGTGGAAAGTGAGAGTGAGAGAGCAATGCCTACATTTTTGCACAAAGTTAGCTAGAAGCGCTCAAGTATTTGTCACTGTTCCAGATTAAGAAGGGTTCCACCTAGCCTTCCCTTAGCTCCAACCCCTTATTCATGCAACTTTTGAATAGGCTGGAAGGAGGATTAAAATCATGAGCGAAAAAACTTTCAAAATTGAACAGGTCCTATACACTTGGTGCAAAACTGATACATTAAGTAATCTTCAGTTGCCCTGCCGTTGTAATTTCCAAACCAGTGTGGTGTGTTTTGTTTTACATTATCATTTGTCAAATTACTTTGATGGGTAATTGTGTTTGTGTGTCTGATACTCAATGTTCCTGCTCTCTGTGTTATGCTGCTATTTTGCCAGAGGGACTTGGAGAATACCTGCTTGTGCTGGTTCGTAAAGCATCACACGACTTTGGGCTGAGCAACAGAGAGCTACCTCTCAGAAAAGGGCTTGTGACTGTAGACTTGTCGTTTCATCTCCCTGTTGGGAGAGCTGCTTTTGTTGTCTTGGAAAGCTAGTGTGCTGTATGCTTTGCAAATGCTGTGACGGGTAGACAAACGCTGGCAAATATTTACATAAACATATCAGGTATTTTGTTCCAATTTGTGCTACATACTTAAATATACTGCAGACGGCTAAACTAAATAGATAAAATGTGGAAAACAATAATGTGAAAATTATCAGCATTTCACCTTTGCAAAGACCCAAAGACACATGAAACTAGAATGCAAACTAAACAATTCTGTTTTCGGGGGAGAGCCATTGTGGCACCGTCTGCAATATTCCCTGATGCAGTCTGATCAATTTTGTGTATGACAAATGCTCTTGCCATTACAGCTCCACAAGCCATTTCATGCATTTTGATCAAGACCTTCAAACAGCATCCTTCCCTCACCCCATCCCTCTTAATCTCATCAAACTTTGAATAGATGGCCACAGTTGCAAATGGGTTCCATGGGCTGTGGCTGTTATTCATTCATTTCCTGTCCTCAGAGCAAAAGCCTCCAGGTAGAAACAGCCCATGTGATCTTCGAGGTGTCCGTACATGAAATGTTTCATTTTGGCTGACTGTCTAGGAGTACAATAAGTGCAAACACACACCAGCAGTTGGACAAAACATCACCGTGTTCCTCGAAGTCAAACAGACAGTGGAGTAGAATCTCCAATGCGCTGTCAAACCTTTAGGTGGTAAATACATTGTTATGAGCTGAATCATAACATGAGCTTTGAAAGCTGCTCATAAGAAACAAGCGAAAGCAAGAGGGTAGTTGTTTTCTTACCATTAATTTAAGAGTAAAATTGATGTTGGTGGATGAAATTATTCCATTTGAAGGTGAGCATTGTAACACAGAAAACGTGCCAAATTGATCAGTTCTTCAATTACTAATTTTAATCATTGCTGCGCACAACTTTCCCCTACTAGTTTTTCTCATGCTTTGAAATTCTGATGGTGATTGTGCTTGTAAAAACCCATGAGCTTTTTCAAACACCTCCACCAAGTCTGATGTGTTGTACAAACTTCTCTGTGATTCCACTCAGAAGAAATTGTTGTATTTACAGAGCACTGAAATGGAGGGGGGCATTTATGGCAATACATACCACACACACACACACACACATACACGGTAGTGGTCGCAGTGTGGGCCATTTCGTAGGCGACGGGTCTTCACAATAGCCAAAGCCGCAGGCCATAAATCCATAACCCTGTAAATCCAGATGCATGTCGCATGTCACCCCAGCGTGGGATCATTGAGCTTGCAAATGGAGCACAGCTGTAGGAGCCACGGCCTGGCAGAGAGGGCAATTACATCCCTTACAGCACTGTAAACCACTGGCGTGTAAAGAGAGAGAGAGAGCGATATAAATGGACGGAAGACACAAAGGAGGGGGGGAAGGGGATGTGATGCTCGAAGGTAGGTTGGGGGCGGTGGGGCATCGAAAGTTCACACGGCCTCTAAATGGCTTCTCCTCCTCAATGCGAGATGACAGAGACATGGGCCGGTACAAGCCTGCAGCCAAACAGACACGGCGCTGTTTTTCATCTATTTTTTAAGCGAGTCCTCACAGGAGATGGGAGCAATGGAGAAACTGAGGGGCTGAGAGAGAGCAATGCAGTGTTACAGTCATTGTGGCGGACCAGGGCGCATCATTGTCATGATGGCCAACGCTGTGCACGCTGAATTATCACAGAAATAACAGCATTTTGAGCATTTACCCCTCTACAGGTGAAAAGCATGGATCACCTCTGGGTTATCTTGATTTGGAGCACACCCACCAATTGGTGCACAGTCCAAACAAAAGACCCATGAAGATAGCCCTAGTGTCCACAGGGTGAACTCAGCATTTGATGAATGGTAAAGGAAGGTAAGGAGTGTGGACTAGCTGTAGTGCAGCACAGGTTAACTGACTGGAGGGTAATATGGTGACTCCTGCATGTCAGAAATCATTACATGAATTGGTCAATGCTGGTGCCACTGAGATGCAGCTTGTGTGTGGAACATCATACCTTCATACCCTCTAGAGTGACAAGTCAGACACACACTAAACAGATATAGACAGACACAAACGCGCGCGCACACACACACAATGTGCCAAAGATGATTGACACTGGTTGGGTTTAATAGGATCTAATTCAATTTGCATCACAAAACAAATTCTGAATAATTAATTAATATTTTCATTTCAGATTATGATGAGAGTTTGTGATGAGAAGACAGAAAAAGAGAGAGGAGGAGGGAGAGAGAGGTAGATGAATGACAAAAGATGGACAATTAAAACTGTGGTAATCAAAAGATATAGGAGCCTCTCCTCTTGAGACCGACTGTAATTAAGACTCTGTTTGAGACTATTAGGTCAGTATCAGATTGAACTGATCAAGGTACAACAAAATCAGAAAGAAAAAAAGAAAAACATTCTTCCTCATGAAACTCTTACAGAGGACAGATATGGGCACGAGAAACAACCTCCGCAGTTTTCATCATCCTCCACTATGATGAAAAGCTTTTAGCCAAGCTTGTTCAAGCATCCCATTGGGTGATTTTTGTCAGCGATGTGCAGACGTGTGGCTTCCTGCCAGCCAGGAAATGAAGACAAATGAACATCCAAACAAACAAATAAATGAGAGAGATCAGCCCGCCGAGGAAATGGCCGCCAAATTGGTTTTTGCATGACTGCAAACTCCTTCCCAGGGGTTAACAGACGGTGGTCAGTATTCATAATGTCAGCTTTCTGTCGACAACCAGACACTCTCTCTTTCTGTCTGTGGGTGGGTGGGTGAGGGTGTGTGTGTCCACATGCTAAAGCAAGAGGCAAAATGAAGATTGGGTAGACAGGCGAAGAGAAGTGAAGAGAAGAGTGAGGGGGCCATGGCTGTGTTGAAAACTCAGTCCAGTAAGACCATACAACCAGTATGCCTGCATTGTTAGACTTTATTACAGACTAAGTCAGATTTATGTTGACACATTTATCAACATGCTCTCTCACACACATACACGCAGGCCTGATTGCTGCTTTTAGAGGACCAAGGGTTAATAATGTGATAACTTCCAGTAAGAAACTAATAAAAGATGCTTGCTAATGTCCCTGTGTGCGACACCCTAGCATTAACAAGAGTGTGACAGAGGTGTCAGAGCAATTAGCATCCATGCGGGAGTGGGGATAATTTAATAACGCTTTAATTTGACACAGTTACAAGGTAAACAACTGGGCTGGAAGGTAAATGACTGCTTGGTGTACTGCGATGAGGGAAGGTTCCAAACACAGCATGGCTGAACACAAGTAATATAGTGAAGATGAGTTGTGAGAAAAACAGTGCAAATAACTTTTTTTTTCTTTATAATGCCAAGATAAAGCCTATTGTGCATATGCAATCAAGGCGAATGTACTGCGTGTTCATTCATCTGGGGATATCAAGTATGAAGTCTTTCCAATGACCCAAAAGATGCCTCAAATCTCAATCCAAGGCATAATATGCCCATGTTGCACTCATTCTGGAACAGTTGGTAAATAATGCAGGTCCTTGCAGGCCTGATCTGATCCGTGCTCTCTCTGGCACTGGGATGGATATTAGATGGCAGGGGAGAGCATAGAGGGCTCTGAAAGCAGTCACCATAAATGTTGCATGTCAAGTTTGTGTGTGTGTGTGTGTGTGTGTGTGTGTGTGTGACTATGTTAGTGAATGTATGGCCAGAGAGGGGAGGCAGACAGGCAGGGAGAGGGAGGGACGGTGAGAGAAAGAGAAACAACAGTGGTCCCTGCCAAATGCTACAGACCTACATTTTTTGTCCAATGGCTGCATGCTTTTAAATAAATAAATAAAATTTCCCCACAGAAAACTGTACTGTAATTATGTCTCCAAGAGTACAAGAGCAAAGGCATGGTAAGAGCCGGGCTATGGGTTCTGTCTTAGGCCAGAGCAGAGTGCGAGTCCGAATGGCAGTGCGCTGGCAAAGGTTCCATCTAGTCATCCCTCCTTGTCGAGTCTTCACTCAAGCGTTTCAAAACCAGGCTCACATATGCTCGGTAATTGTGCCCTCAGAGTCAAACCTCCTTTGTACCCGTTGCTCCCTCGCTCCGGTCTTGCATTCCCCCTGTCTCTCCCTGCTTTAAGATGCATTATTCAATAATCCCCCATAATTGAGTGAATGCCAAAACATGGAAACTGTCAATACCGCTGACATTTATCATTCGTCTGCTTTTTAGTTACGCTGCACCATCATCCTGTTAATTACATCTCTCAGGCCCCTGGCATTGAATTAGCAAGCACTGTCAGGAGGTACGAATCAGGCATGCCAATTAGTGTGCCCGGGCATCTTCTTTTGGTGCCAGCTGAAGCCGGGCTGGTTATGGTGCACGGGCATGATGATGTTCAGTGCGAGAGATGTGCGTAGTGTCACTGATAGACAGTGCCAACAGGGGCTAACAGTAGCCATAGAGGGGAGCCATCAGATTTTGCAGAGGGGTTTCACGAAGTTGCCAGTCGGAAAATACGCCGAATACTTGGGTGGAGGAGGCGGGGGTGGGGTCTCCAGGTTCCCTGGGGATCTGTCTGTTTTCTCTGATGAATCACTTTCATGTGGACGGAAAAACAGCTCTTAAGAGGACTCTCAGAGCACAAGGATGGCGGAGGCTCAGTCGCAATCAGAACACTAAGAAGAGCTCTTACAGAGGCGGCCTGCTTTCCAGATTGCGGTTAAATAAGTAAGCGATTCAGCAGGGCCGGCTTCCATTCGCCCTGCAAAAGCATAGATCTCTCTGGCTTGAATGGTAGAATGGAATCAATAAATATTTATGAAGACAATGTTATGTTTGGAGAGTTTTCTTTGACCATTACTGTCCCATTTGCGGGCGAGTTACATCCTCCCTCACACACACACACACACACACACACACACACACACACACCTGCCACAACAGATGGGTTATGACAACTTCTGATGACATGACGCCAAAATGGCAGTCACAATTACAATACAGGAATGTGCCAACGCAGCAATGTCTGTGTTTCACAGCAAAACAACACAAAATCTTCATGTCACTGTGATTTGTTTGTGCAGTGTTGGCTATTGAGTATGGAAAGCTGCTGCTGCTCTGTTTGCATGCTGGGATTTCTCCAGGGACCTCCTGTATGGTGGGAAGCCATTTCTCACATCACAATTCGTACTAAAGCGTGGAGGACGTTGGATTTGTCAGCCTCGTTCATTTATCCCTGTCGCCTTAAACCTCGCAACATTCACATTTTTTTTGTAATCCCATAAAAAACGCTTCATGCCTGCACTTCAAATCTACGGCAAACACAAATGGCAAACACAAATGGCATACTTGTGGGGAGTTCCACCTCAGAACCCTCGTAAGGACAATGTCTGTAGCAAAGCACCAGTCCTTCATTCCATCAAAGATGAGGAGACCTAACATGACATTCATAAAGCACATAGCTAAATGTGGTGGAGGAGACTCCTATAGTATTAATCCCATCAATCAAAGACAACTAGAAGGCCACTTTTCCTGTTTCAGCAAGGCCTTGTCAAAGAACAAGGACCCGAATGAATAAGGACGGGCTGGACTCTAGACACTGAGGAAAACCTGCCTTTACAAGGACTGGACAGCCAAGGTTCTTCAATGTTAATCTGTTTTGATTAATGCTAAGAGTTGTGCGTCTGTCTCCACTTGCTTTTTTTTTCCTACTCTGCCCAGAAAAGGGAACCCAGGACCCTTGGGATTATGGGATTCTACTTCAATTTCCTAGTCTAGCCTAATCTGTTCACATATAGCATGGTGCATCTCCAAATGTTTTGTCCAAACACAATCGAAAAACAATGCGGTTTTGTTGTGTGTTGGAGTAGACTATTGCTGGCTCCTGAGTGAGTGAGTGAGTCACTCTCTCTCTCCAGTGGGGAGCTAATGAACTTGTGTAGCAAATTTTAGTGTACCAAGTGCATATAGATTGCACAAATTAGTTATGCAGATCAGACTGCCACACTGGAAATAATCAACACGAACAGCAGTAAACGGTGGCAGCAACAACAACAACAACAGCAGTGTGTTTGGCTGTGCTGTGTCTTCTGACTTGGCTTTATACAAACGGCAAGCCAACAAAATAACGAGGAGATTCAGAATTGATGATGCCTCCGGCCAGAAGCACATTTTTTTTTTTGTTGCTTTATTTCCTGTTTCTGATGAAATCCAAAATATTCAATTCCTGCTTCACCAGCGTGTCAGCCTTGTGGACTTTGGGAATTGATTTGTTTGCTTTCCATGCACTTTGTAGTTGTCCGTGTGAAGTACCTACACTTGATCAAAGGGAAGTGCAAGACTTTCTGCTTTTCTGGCAGCTTGAGATGTAAGGAGACAAGGTTTTCTTTATAGCGGCATAGGTATTCACTCATAGCTACAGATACTCAGCTCTTTGGGATACCATTTCCCCAGAGCATTCGGAATATTTGGGCTTAATGACGTTTAATAATGCTTTCTTCCTTGCTTCTATATACATTCCTGACAGCCCCAGAGCACAGCTCTCGGAGAATACAGCTGCAACCATCAAGCATCTCATCCTTTTTCCATAAAGTTTTCTGCGCTTTAGAGATTTACAGATGGCCAGTATTATTCTACGAGCCAGTAAAACTCCATAAACTCAAGCCCCTTTCTGTTTTCACACCCGCTGCATCTCGCCAAATGTCTCTCTCTCTCTCGCTTGGCTTTTATTATTCCCACTGTTATTGTTGCTCCTAAAAGTTATGCTTATTTTCCAACGGCGAGCACCGTGCCATTACTCTCCCCTCAGATGGGATTATACTGCCTGGCTGGTGAGGTGTGCAATCTCCCCTCCCTGGTAATGAGCACAGCTTAAAAAACACAAGACCTATTGGTGCCTGCCAGGAGACACCAGCCTCATTGAACATTTGTGTTGCAGTGTCTTACGAGATGGATTTTTAACACATAGCCTCTTGATATTAGTTATTGCTTCTAGTGTGTGTGTGTGTGTGTGTGTAGCGGCTGGTGTGGGAATGAACACTGTTGCATGTGATGCAGAAGAATACATCCCAGGGCACACCAACAAGACCACTGATTGCAAACATCAGCAAAACCCATTACGCTGTAATTAAGTAGTAGGAAAATACAGTGGCAATTATAACACACACAAACACACACACACAGAGACACCTCAAACAAGATCATTAATTATGTATATTCTCATACAGTCTTAGCTCTCTGGTGGAACAAATAAAGCGCTGATCATTGAGCGCCTTTCAACAGGGTGATGAAAGAGAGAGCTGTAACAGGCTACCAGCCGTTATACTGGGTCTGTGACCCCTACAGCTCATTTAAGCAGAAAATAATATGTGGGTTTCAAGGACGGGAAAATAACAGGCTTTAATGATCTCTGGTTGAGGTGGTCATCTACTTAATAACCGACAGCCTGATGAGACCAATCAAAGAACGAAAGAAAATGTAACTCACAAAAGAACTGCCAACAGTTAAGC
>JAVQKI010417945.1:0-13254 GCA_036025975.1 Nematalosa erebi | reverse complement strand
TAGCCCAAAGAGTAGATGAGCATTCAGTTCCTGTAAATACTTACATAAATATATAGCCTATAAAACAACTGACAGACTGGAGACAAAACACTATTTAGCCTACATGTTTAAATTTTGGTCCAGTCTGCAGACAAAGCGCTATTTATCCTGGTGAAGTTATAGGCAACTGGACTTGTTTTTGGAGCTTGAAGACCTTTCAGACCGTTCTTCAAAAAGGCTTCTTCAGTTCTGGCCTGGAGATGGAAAGACCAGATTTATCTCTGGACTGTGGGTGTAACAGTGAACTGCAGACCACACCTCCCCATCATGTGACAGTGGGTCACATGAATCACCCATTAACATAATTAGCATAGTCAATGGGTGAGATTGAGGTTGACTTGGTCATTATGTTTCCATGATCCAGTTAGCTGTTAGCTGCTCTGATGGTAATGAGCAGCTAAACTTCCTCAAGGCAGCATGGTATGTAGCACATAGACTACGTACAGTACAGTAGCCTAGCACCCCTCCTCTGAGGCTATCTATGCCCATCTGGAGCAACCAACTTTGTCTATCTGCGTGGATGAAAACTGAAACATCTTCAAACTCCAAAAGCAAATCCAGTTGCCTATAACTGAATACCTTGAATGTCAAGCATAGTAATTATGTCCTTAGTAATAATCACCACTTGCATTTTCAGAACTCAGTTTTGATGGCTGAACTAACAAAACTCAAGTGTTTTTGTATGATACAACAATTTAAATTCAAACATATTTTATCTAGATTTGACAGCTGAAGCGGTCCGCTAAAAGTCAAGGCACTACTCAAGTCAAGGCTACTCTCAAGTCTCCATCTGGCAGTTGTGCCAAATTTTTGAAAAATTGGTATTTTGAACCAATGATTTCTTATTTCATTTCTTCCTCAGGCAGCGCTGGTGCTGCGCTCCTCAGGGGCTGTGTTCTGTGGTGGCTCCATCGTAGGGGAGCTGTGGGTAGTCACAGCAGCACACTGTCTGGTTGATGCGATGGAGGGGTCCTTCTTTGTTCGAGTGGGTAAGATGAGACAGTCTTGGAACCCTCATTATGAAACTCTCCTTGCCACACCTTTCTCCTAAAAGGGCTCCAGGCCAAATTGGATCATAGCGCCCCTCCACCACCACCACCAGCACTGCTCAACAAAACACTTTTTTTGAAAGCTCTGGCCATGCTGAATGTGAAGTAGAATGTTAACACTGAAAATTTTAGTTTGCACTACCTGTTCGAGCCCCATAGATGTATGAAAATCATTGGGTTTCACCAGTTTCCCTTCAGGGTATAAGGCAAAAATGGTTGAATGGCTGAAACAGAGAGCGCATCCCAACATTTTCAGCGTTAACATTCCAATTCACATTCAATATGGCCAAAGCTTGCAAAGCAGTTGAATTCTTAACCAGCTTATTCATGGACAAGTTGTTGAGGGGAATCTTTCTGTCTTTTTTTCCTCAGGTGAACATAACGTACACATCAAAGAAGGGCACGAACAGG
The DNA here is from genome assembly GCA_036025975.1 of Nematalosa erebi. Classification (NCBI taxonomy): domain Eukaryota; kingdom Metazoa; phylum Chordata; class Actinopteri; order Clupeiformes; family Clupeidae; genus Nematalosa; species Nematalosa erebi. Next base: position 11,755 of record JAVQKI010417945.1, on the reverse strand, counting down.
ATATAGAAGTGGCTAAGCGCCACGTGCATCCACTGTACGTTCCAAAAGAGAGCCTCTACGACCATGACGTGGCGCTATTGCGTTTGGCAAAGCCCATCAAATTCTCCATATACGCCCATCCCATCTGCCTGGGGCCCAAGGATTTTACGGAGTCACTGATCCACTCAGGAGACGAGGCCACTGTCAGCGGCTGGGGCCGTGTGCGCTTCCAGGGCACGACATCAAGCACGCTGCAGAAAGTGGAACTGCCTTATGTGGACCGCACCGAGTGCAAGGACAGCAGCCGCGAGCGCATCACCTACTTCATGTTCTGCGCGGGCTACTCCAAAGTGGCCAAGGACGCCTGCCAGGGGGACAGCGGGGGTCCTCACGCCATGCGGCACCGGGAAACGTGGTTCCTGACGGGCATTGTGAGCTGGGGCGAAGAGTGCGCCAAGGAGGGCAAGTACGGCGTGTACACCCGCGTCTCGCACTACTACCGCTGGATGCGATACGTCATGGGCCTAAGCAGAGTGATGCTTCTAAACATGGTGGACCCCTAGTCCTTCTGCCTTCACCTGCCTTTCAAGAATGTAGCTGCGTCGCTCCCTGCATCGTATGTGAAGGATTGCTTCATGACATCATAGTTTTATAAACTGGTTAATCTCAGCCGTGGAGTAAATTAGACTGTATCAAAAAATACTCTGGCCCCATCTGATGTCTGTGAGGCATTGGTTAAAACTCCGTTTGACCTTACAGTAAGTTTGATTTTTCTCGTGGCAGACCCCAGTGTTTGCAGTGCTTCAGGTTTCACAGGGAAACACGACAGATTTATAATGCAGGTATGCATGTGCCGTGTGATTATTCATCCAGGAGAAGCATTACACACTTCAGTGCAGACAGGTTCAGTTCCCACAGGTAGGCTGTACACAGCGGTAATCAATCACTGAAGGAAGCTCAGTCCCATCACTCATCACAGTAAACTGTTTTGTCACAAGCCATTAATTCAAATGAATATTGTATTTATTGATCCTTCTGTGACAAACTGCCTCACTTTTTCTCCATGAGTCTAATTAGATTTGATCAGAGGAATGGATTGTGAAGATAAACGGCTAGCATTTCCCGTAAGGAATAACCAACAGTCAATACAGCAAGACTTCTCTTCTGAAGTCTAAATCCCTGTCACTGAATCACTGCCGAAGTTTCAATTGATACAGTAAGCTTCCTATCTACCTGCAGGTCAGTGATGTGTTAAACATGACATGTAATTAATACTATTTTTAACATGGGGGTACATACTTTCATGTAGTTCAGACAAACCATGAAACTCACTTACCAAGTCAACATAGGCTATACTACCTTTAAGTGTTGGCATTTAAGCAACTTAGAAGATAGGGCGGTGTGTGCTAATAAGACATTCTCAACACCTTGACTTTAAACCTTTCTACAGCCAAGGGAGTAAACATAATCATTGAGTTTGGGGGGAAAAAATGAACGATGTAAAAATATCTGACACCAAAGAAGGCATCTGCCCTACTTCTGAAAAAAAAAAAAAAAAACCTCAATACTTCAACAACAGCCACTGCAGTGCAGCACTCTTTTGGAGCGGTCGTGCTTTCATCAGTTAGAAAGACGTTTCAAAGGGTGACAGCTTGGTGGTAGCTCAAGCCCAAATCACACTGAAGAACCAAGGAGGCTGGAAATTATGTCAACTTATTTATTACAAACAGTCCAGTTCAATCATACAATAAAGACTATACAGAGTTTGTTTAAATTATTAACAACATATTCAGAGCTATACAAACCCATCAACGGTTGTAAAGTGCCATGCATTTTCTCCGCACACACGCACACAAATAGCCTAGTAACAAGCATTATGGTGCTTGTCAGGATAAACAGCATTTTGAGCCTATATTTGTCTCCATTTTGTGAACATCAATGTTCATGGTTAAAAAGGGAGGGAAACCTGCAGCGTTTGGCAGGCTGAGACAAGTGCCATACATATAACATCCTGCCAGTACCAAAAAAAGTGGGATGTCGCATTGCGCGTCAGAGAAGAAGGCTGGAGTGGTGTGCACAGAAGACGTAATTTAAGGAGTCTTATAAAGCCCTGCCTCACGCTGAGAGAGAACAACTTGATAGCAAAATAAATAAATTAATAACACACGAAATGTGTACTCTGCAGCCATGCCTGCTGCTTCGTCGGCCTCATTTCCACTTCAAACGCCCGCGTATCAAAGGCGGCCCTCCAACTGGGGGCTTGATTTGATGTGGTAAATTCATATAAGTCTGCAATCAATATTTAATTAAGTGTTCGACACAGTGGGTAAATTTCATGTTTGCTGTATGATCCTGTTTAATGGAAAGCCTAAGATTAATAATACGGCGATAGTTGAGGAGCACGTGCCAGCGATCAGCCTCTCCCTCTTGCTGCTCCTCTGAAGTGAGATGGAAGGGGAGGATGCGTGTGTCATATTTTACTAGCAACCCGACTCTCTTGCTTAAATAGAAGCCTGGTCGCTCTGTGAGGAGAAGTCACGTGGAATCCAACGGGGCTGGAGACCTTCAGATGTCCAAATCCCATTTCGTTTCTTGATCTATAGTTTAGTAGAGCCGTTGGTTAGCCACACGTGAACAGATTTGAGCTCTGCAAACTGGCAGGGAAAGTAGGCAGGCAAGATCTTAACCGAAACCTATTTTCCATTTGAGGGATACGTGTGTAAGCTACTGTAATAGGGGGAGCACAAGAGAGAGATTTGAGTGTCTGTGCAAGTAGAAGTATTTGAAGATGTGGATAAGTGTGGAAATCTAGGCGTGCATATCTTCAGTCTGAATCCTGCCCTCGGGGAGTAGAGCACAGTTCTGAATAAAGGACCTCGGAGGAAAGCACCCATGCAGCATTAGTGTTGCCAAGCCCCAAACAAAGATATATAATAAAGCTTTTGGTTTCCAGTATCTTTTTCCAGCCTTTAAAGTGCCTTTGGAGTAACAACTGAGGTCAAACAGAAGAAGTTATTGCGCAAGAGTTCTGCAGCAAAGCAAATTGTACATTTAGCTAGCCAAGTGAGAGAAAGACATACCCAAATACAAGGACTAAAAGGCATTATGGCACAGCATAGTTTGGCATCGAGCTCTTGGGGGTGTGCTTTTGGGTGTTTACCCTCTGCAAAGGAGACACACACCCGGAGCAACACGCATATGAACACAAGTACCATGGATTAAAATGTCCACATGAAATAGACACTGACGTTACAAAAAGTCAGCTTGAACAAAAACTCCACAAAACATCAAAAGCATTCATCGAAACAGACACACACACACACACACACACACACACATCAACAAGACAACACATTTCCTGCAGGTAATGAACAAAACACATCACGTGCAGGTCTTTGATAAATTGTCTGTTCAACCCCAGAGTCTGGGGGCCAGTGTCTGTGCGAGTAAGGGAAGTCTGGACGGTGTGAGAGAGCACACATGAAAGCAAGAGGGTCTGTTGAGCCCTGTGTCTCCAAAGACAGTCTGACCGCACCCTGTCGGCTGGAGCAATAGAGTTGTTGAGCCAACCCTCCCACCCAGAGATGAGAGCAGACCTTCACCACGTGAGGTGAGTCCAGTGCATCCATAGTTACCTGGCCATCCAGCAGATCCCCGTGTGTGCCTGGTGTCTGGTCCCTTCCTGGAGATCACCATCACGCCACAGGTCCTCTAGCACCCTCTCCTGGTGAAACTGCAGTGGCCTCAGTCCTAGAGTCTGCCAGAGGATACGCTTTCTCTCTATGTCTCTGACAGACCCCTGCAGCCTGTCGAAGCAGGTGTTGGTCCCCAGCATCCGGCGCTGGTGTTTGACATCTATGGCGAGCTTAGCTTCCGTGCTTTCTGATTCCCTGGGTCTGGAGGGTATATAAAAACAAGAGAGGGAAACTAGTTACACAACAGCCTGAAAACAAGCATAATAAGAGGATCACAATCTGTCTGAAGGCATAACTGCATTTATAAAGTTCTGTATGGTGCCTCCAACAGATTCTCCAGGGCACAGTTTTTCAAAACAGTTTCATCTGGATCAAAGTGATCCGGATTTGGAAAACCTATGTTTTGCTATGTGGAATCAAGGATTATTGAACAACTGGCCTGTGAGCAAAACATGGGATTTCTAAATCCAGATCACTCAGATCCAGATTAAACTGTTTTAAAACAAACTGGGTCCAGAGTAGAGAAGATCACAGAAGTACTATAGCCACTTTTAGTAGAATAAGATAAAAAGCTTGCTCTCATCCTGTGGCCAATGTCAATAAATGCTGTTTTGTCATGTGGCCATCATTAAGAGTTCAGAGTGGGCCGCCAGGTGTTCTCCTACCCCCTAGCTGGGTGGAATGCCCTCTGCTCCTGTCCGCCAGGATGTGCTGCAGGGCTGAGGTCTGGAGGAAGCCCTCCTGCCTGCGACTCAAGTTCTTCACCAGCCTGAGGAGACCACAGCATGCAGTAGAAGGTTAATATACATAGTCACCATCTTGAAATGTCTGTCACATTCCCTCCCTAGAGTAGTCAAAGCATGTAACTAATAGTTGTGTGTATGTATGTAGTATATTGTACTGTAACATACCTCTGAGCAGTAGAGCAAAGACATGCCTTTATAACTTTGCACTGGAAGATGTACTTATTTCAGACATGGCGAAACCTACTTCTGAAGCCTGAACTCACCACACGCCCTCACTCTCCTCCCGCTGCAGCTGGATGATGTCCCCACTTCTGACGAGGAGGTCATGGGGCCCATTTTTAGGCCAGTCAGCCCTGGTCCTGTACCTGCCTGGAGTCTAGGAGAAAAACAAAACAGGAAGGGAGAAGTTCAGGACTGAACTAAAGCAAAGCATTGTATGTTTCATATATGTGTAATACAGTATGTTTGTACTTGTGTTGAAGTTACACAAAACAATGCAAAGTAAACATGAGTCTGAAAACATGTCCTAATAAAGGAAGTATTTCCTATTCAGGTGGCCTGAATAATCTATGTAGCAGAGCATGGCCATACACTGACTGTCTCAACCTGCTCCCCTAACCCCTGCCTCCATCAGTAGTAGGGGGTGTTGAGGCTATGGCCAGGGGCTCACCAGGTGAACAGTGTCCTCCTCCTCAGTGTCAGACAGGGGGAAGGGACTGTGGCTTCCACTCCAGTCCTCCAGACCCTCACAGATATCCACTGAGTGGGGAGCTCCGGGCCAGCCTGACAGATGAGGGGACACACACACACACACACACACACGAGGACAGACACACAGACAAACATGGAGTATTTCTACTGCCCTCTGCAGGACACACGGAGCAGCACATTGCCAGCTCTGATATGCAGAGTGTAGAGTAGCTCCACTATAAGCTTTTCATTCAGTTGATTTCCAGCTCAACTCAACGTATGAGACTGAGTTACTCCTGTTTCAGATTTAGGGAGTGGGAGTAGAGGTGGGTGGTAAACAGCCTTGGCAGTGATCATACAACAAAGATATGCATGGCTAAGCATGACTATGTGTGTGTGTGTGTGTGTGTTCTTACTCACTGCGTCTATTGCGCCGATGCTGTGGGGACAAGCTGAGCGGGTCGGGGCTGCTGCGGCCTGATTCTGTATCCTCTGAGCTCACCGAGGTCCGCTGCTGCTTGCTGACAAGAGAGAGACCAAATGTATTCTCAGCTTTATCTTAATACACACACACACACACACACACACACACAAGACAACAACAACATAGTATTTCAAACTGACTGTCACACACAAAGCTTAGACTACTCCAGCGAGAGTCTATGTCAGCCATTTCCCCAAAACAATGAAGACAAACTCTGTGTTTCTTAAATTGCAGACTCATGCTTGACAAAACTATGGATGAAATACACTAAAGATTTGGTCTCGGTTTATTAAGATCCATTTCCTCATGGATAAATTAGATACATATCCATTTGACAGACATTTGTACAAGACTAAATGCTTCAAAAGTTGAGATCTCAAAAAGCGAGCCCCATCTTAAGAAAAGCGCCATGATGGAAGTCAAAGCAAAGAGCTTGTTGTGTCTGCTCACTTCTCTCGTCAGGCTGCTGTTTGTTTTGCTGCTGTGTTGGTAGCGTCTGAGCTTCATGCCAAACAACTGCACAAACCAATGCAATGATGGCGAGAGGTTGCAAAGCATGTCCTGGTACTGCACCACATGAGACAGTCTGTCCTGGGGTCAGCGGATGAAGGGCTGATTGTGAGTCAGTGTGGCCAATGAAAGGGGGGAGGGGGGGTGATGAGAGAGAGGCAGATGGTGGAGAGGAGTGAATGAAGCAGCCACAGTGCTGTGGACTGTGTGGAGTCAGTATGGGGAATTAGGCAAACAGTGGTGCAGCTCTTGGGTCTTAACCACCCCCACCCCCACCCCACCCCCTGGGATGTACGTAGTCTGTGGAGCGGGCCCGGCGCGGCGCGGCTGAGCGGCGTGTTTACCCCCGGCAGGTTAGGGTCACTGGCGCTGGGAGGGGCGGGCAGGGCTCCGGGAGCGCAGGCACACGCAGGCGCCCGCTGACAGAGACACTAGGTCCAGCCGCGGCAGGTAGCCCTTCAGCCCTGAGCGCAAGGCCCTGCAGGGGGGGGGGAGCACAAGGCAGGCCACCCGACACGAGCAGTCACCCCCTCCTCATAACATCATCACCATCATCACCCTCAGCACTCACTACGATTGATGGCCGTAATGACAACCAGTCACCCTCAGCAGCCTCTCACTGCACTGCACATGCTCAGAGACTAACCTGAGTCATCCTCACACTCGGCAAGCCTGATGAGTCACTCTCACACACACATGTACAGTGTAATGGACAACATGATGGATGACTGACACACTTAAACACTGACGCACACATTTGTCGACACATAAAACAGAATCACACACACACACACACACACACACACACACACACACACATATAAGAACACACACATACACAAGAACACACACACAAATTCACACACACGCACAAACACATTTCCCACACATTCAACAGAATCTCTCTCACTCTCTCTCTCACTCTCTCTCTCTCTCTCTCTCTCTCTCTCTCTCTCTCTCTCTCTCTCTCTCACTCACTCACTCACTCACTCACTCACTCACTCACTCTCACACACACACACACACACACACATACAGGTTTTCATGGTGTAACCTCTCTAATGATGTGCAGTGTGTTGAAAGCCTGATAGAGAGGGTCGCAGTGGGAGAGCCAAACAGTGACCAATTCTATCAAGCACTGGTATTACCACTAACCTTTCAACCATCGCTCCATCACCAACACCAGTAACAGCGCCATGCCCCATGCACTATGCCTTAGGCAGGAACGGCACCTCTCCAGCCGAGGGAGCTAATTGAATCGTTCTCAATCTGACGGTTGACTCCTTAGCGGACTGACTTTAATGATGTTCAGAAGAGCCTTAACCTGCTGGTTTTATGTGGAGGCATACTGATTAGGGTCCCATGCCCGCGGTGAGAGAGACGGATCTCCAGGAACAAAAGATCCCCCTAATTGAAACAAAGTGCAAAGCATAAATGGCCAGCGCTGACTGTATAAGTGATGTAGGTTATAACTGCTTTAACACACACAGACACACACACACACACACACACACACACACACACACACACACACAGGCAGGCAGACACTCATACACACAATTCTCCCTACTCAATGCATATACTCTGCGGCTTATGAAGTCTCCTTCATGCGTGACTTCATATTTCATGTGCCAAGTATAATCCCTGAGGCAAATGACCAAATATTCAAGGCAATTAAATTCTGGCATCATTGACCTTTCTTGGGTTGTGAAGTTTTAGTCCAATGAACAGGCTGTACATGCCACAGCCATGACGCATAATCTGCTGCATGGGTGGGGGAATGTTACTGGAGGTTGGGGGGAAAATGTGAGCGGCTTTGCCAATGGTTATGGTGTAGACTTGGAGCAGTATTTTAGAGCTTACAGTTTTTGATGATTTACATTGTTATATTTTATCTCATGAACATCATCTATTTTTACTGAAGACTTCAAAAAGGATGTGTCAGGAAATATTCCTTTTGGCATTTAGACACAATTTATAAACAGTGGCTCCAAATGGACACCAGACTGCATGTTTTGTGTGTTTGAGTTAAAAGTAAGAGGATTGATGTGAAAAGATCTTTACTCTCCTCTCTGCACTGAGCAATTTCCCTCAAATTAGCATTCATGCCCTGCTTTTACCCAAAGCAGAAAAAACAATCCATTAGTTGAAAAACAAACATTTACTCCGATGTTCCAGGATCATACAGAGCGTGCAAAACATAAATCTCAGTTGGATGTTAATTGTTTATGCATGTGCGTGTGTGTGTTTGTCTGTTAGCATGCATGTGTGTATGTATGTGTGTGTATGTGTGTGTGTGTGTGTGTGTGTGTGTGATTGCTTGGCTAACTCTTATAAGTCTTATAAGTACATTCAGCCCCAGTACGATGCAGCGAGGCTTTAATGGCCCCCTATGGGGGCCTAGCGCTTTGCAGCAATTGCAACATCCTCTATAAATAGTCTCATAACCGCCGCTCCTTTATCACGGAGCTACGGCTGGAGGTCTCTGTATAGATTTATATATCCCCACAACTCGGTGGACTCCAAGGAGGACCATTGTCTAATTGTATTGTTCTGTGCATTTTCCCCTCTTTTATTCCGAGCTCTTGGTTACTCCCAGTTCCCCATGCAGTGCTATTGTCTGTTGAGGAGCAGCGTGATGACTACACTGTATGTAATTTCACCGTGTCAGTTAGCATGGCATCTACAGAGGCCATTATCAGGACTAATGTTAATTAACGGTGTTAGCGTTGCTTACGTCTGGTCACGTTAAAAATCCTCTGGAGCTTTCCATAGTAGTGCTAATGAAGTCGTGTTATCTGTATGTTTGGGCCTGGGATGTAATGAACTCAGTCAGGAGCAAGGAGGTGGTATTAATTGTATATGAGTAATCCAATCAGTGTCACATAATGTTTGCACCAAACGTGTAAATGCGTGTGATATACTGGAGGTGACTGTAAGCAACAATATTAGGAGCTACTGAGAGTTTTCATGGTGTTGACTTTTAACAATGTCTTCTCTCTCTGCCAAAGCAGTATGTAGGATTGCCCCTCTGGCAAAACCATTTTTAACAGTGACATTTATATGATTAAAATATGATTAATTCACATTTATTTTTATTTATGTAATACACTGTCAGTAGTATCACTTGAAACATGCAAATGCTAAGCCTATATACTGTATGACCAATGTCTCAATTATTATTAAATGGGCATTTGTTCTGATGAGGTCAGAGAACAAAGACATGCTGCAAATGACCGCGTGTAAAAGATACCCTTCACCCTGCATGCCTTCATAAAGCTAGTGGGATTCATCAGGCCTTCCCCTGTGCTGCGCCTGTACCCTTTGGAGAGTTCCAGACCACACCTGCAGTGCCTCTGACTGTGCCCCCACAACACCCTCCTTACATCAGCACAGTGTTATCAGGCACTCATACCCCACCCCGAACAAGAAAAATACACACACACACACACACGCATACACACACACACAAACACACACATACACATATGCATGTTTGCTGCATGACATCCACTGATTAATGTGAATGCAGACAGAGGTCAGTGCAGACATGTGCTGGAATAATTGGTGCCGTCATGCTGCGGTCTTGCTTACCTGAAGCCATGAGTTAAAGAGCCTGCCTTATACCTGTATAATGTCCCTTGTAGTTGGCTAGTTATCTGAAGTAATTGCTCATGAGGATGTATTGGGAGTGGTGTGTGTAAACACTCATGTAGAGCTATGTTTATGTTCAGTACTGTAAATGCTTCTCATTTTCTCTTGTTATTTGATGACAAAACACGCTAGCCTGGTAACAAAGCAGCCCCTCGTTCTGCACTTCATTTTGTTCAGAGGGTTTGGACATTCGGCAGTGAGAAACGATTGCTTGCTGGAGGTGTACAAGTTTTAAAAGATTGGGTCAGCTCTTGACTGATAGCCTACCTTGACTGATAGCATTCTAGCTCTGCATTCACAGCTCTTCCATATGTTCGCTGATTGGTCAGGTTAAAATGCCTCCTGAGACAACAAGCTCAATGGAAAAGCTCAAATCCAGTCTAGCACTGTAGGGAGATGATCATCGAGCAGTCGAAAGGCATGGCCAGGCTAATGACATTTCAGCATGGAGGACCCTGTCAAGCTCCTGTTCAGACTGTCCTCCATTATGCATAGCATGACCAAACCTTTTGTTTGACCATATTGTCTTTAAATGTTTTCCTAACTGCCACCTGCTCAGGTAAGAAAAAGGTGAGCTTACCCACAGAGATGTTTCTATTCATAAATTAGTTTTTTTTTTTTTTTTTTTACCCTCTTGTTTCAAGACAAAAGGCTATGGAACATTCAGTAGATTTCTGACAGTGTGAACCCAGCCTCAAAGAGCAAATGCAGACTTGCTTTCATGACTGCATGGTGTGTGTGTGTGTGTGTGGGTGCAGTCGGTGGAGGTGCGCTGTGGGCCTTCGCAGGCAATTAGCATCAGACCCCTCAGGGGGGGAAAGCGCAGCCGTTCAGTGGTTTCTGCTGAGCCCGCTAACAAAATGTCTTTTAAGAGCGCCACAAAAAGGTGACATTGATGCTGTCTGAGTTTTCAGCATTCTGGCTATACGGTTGCTCTACAGCTACAGACGGTTATATATGGTGCAGGTAAGTTGGTTTAAGGAAGTCCCCTTTGTCCTCAGCTTTCGTCCTGGGGTAAGTTATTGCTCCCCAGTTGGACAAATGACTGACTTCTCCATTTAACTTTGATGGAGTGTGGAACAATGTATTCCTTGTGATCCGTTTTCGAGGGACAGCCGGGATGAGGGAAGAAAAAAAGAGACACATCAATCTCACCCTCTCCCATCCCCAACAAAACACACCCACCCACACACACACACAAACACATACGTATACACGCATACGCTCAGACACACACAGATTCTCGGACAAACTCAGACGAAACTCTGTGAAAAAAGTACACCCCCCAGAAAATTGATGTGTCACAAACTAGCGGGGTGTTTTGGTGTCGTGCAGAGGGTTGTTTGGCCCACAAATCTGCCCAGGTGAGTGGAGGTGCTGTCAGGCCGGTAGATTAGTGGTACTGAAGGGAGAACATTGCAGAGGTGGGGACTCTGACCACAGCTACCTGCCCTGCACAGCCCTCTCACACACAGATATACATACACAATTATACAGTACATACAGACCCCCCTCCCTCACACACACACACACACACATTTTCTCACATTCTCTTTCTCTCTCTCTCACTTTCTATCACACACAAACACACTCATATACAGTAAATAAACACTGGCACACAAGAACCTTCTCAAACCTGACCTACAGCTCTGAGTCTGGAGTCTATACACCCAGCTACTTCACATTACTGTAATGTCATGTAGACTAAAAGTCGGTTTAGGGATTTAAGCCTTTAGTTGGAGTTTTATTTCAATTTTAATCCAAATTCACCCTTCAAACAGCCAAGTTCAACCCTTTCATTTCACAGCTGGCAAGAATAATTTTAGTGTTGGAATAAAAGAGAAGCGGAGCCACCAAATGAGTACTTTTTTGCTAGGCGACCATGACCTTCTTTCCTTCTCTCAGCCCTCTTCACCCTCAACTGCACGCCTGGGGGGGGGGGGGGGTCCCTAGGTATGTGACGACCCACAAGGGCAACGACTGACAAGCCCATAACT
>JAVQKI010417942.1:0-10893 GCA_036025975.1 Nematalosa erebi | reverse complement strand
AAGAGAGTTCAATTATTATTGTCACAAATGTTCCCACAGGGTTTTAATTTCAACATTTCATATGGCTGTTAAATGTGATTGAAACCTAGTAGAAGTCATTTGTGAGTGAAATAGGCATTGCATTAGTTTTAGCCAATGAAACGGCCTGTAGAATTCTAATCACGTGAGCTGAACCATAACCTGGATCTAATCAGTCCCTTGTGTGTTAGTGTGGGTTTTGTTCAGTTGCCCTTTCCCCCTCGTGACTCACCTCCTGAAGCGTGGGCCCGCGGCCGGACGCCTGTGAGCACTTAGTGGGCCCGCGATCGCTCACTTGCTCGCTCAACCCTGCCTACCCTTGCGTTCCTCTTCCTCTTCTTCTTCTTCTCCTCCTTTAGAGGAGGAAATACCAAGGAATGTGCACGCCACTGCTGTGCTGTTTTTTAAAGGGGAAACAGAGATAACTGAGGATGTGAATCAACTTGTTCTGTTTTCATCACAATGAGAATGGGAGCGAGCGAATGAACGAACACACACACACACACACACTCACACACACGCGCACACACATACACAGACACACACACACACACACACACACAAACACACACACACATGCACACACACATAGACACACACATGCATTTTTAATACACAACACACAGACACACACACATGCATTCATACTACCCAACACACACACACACACACACACACACACACACACACACACACACACACACACACCACAACACACACACACATTCTTCAGGAGCTGTGCCTCACCAGCATGCTGGTGGTGTGAAATACTGAGCCGGAGCCATGTGTGGCAGAGCCAGCCAAGCCAGAGAGAAATAACTGAAAACAATGGAGAAATGGTGTGTGTGTGTTTGTGTGTGTGTGTGTGTGTGTATGTTTATGTGTGTAAGTGTGTGAGTGTGTGTCTAATATGTGTGAAGGGTCATGAATTACAGTTTGGAATATAAGAGTGTTTTAGTGGTTTATAGGCAGGGATGAAGAGCATGCTTAGAGCGTGTGTGTGTGTATGACTGTGTCTGTGTGTGTGTTTGTGCCTGTCTGTCTGCGTACTGTATGACTAGAATCAGTGAACATTTATATATTCATATATAAATATATATGTGATGATTAACAGGACTACTGGTATGTTTTCGTTTGCTGGGGCTGAATGTCATAGCGTACACATGAAATGAATCACCATCTACAAAAAGTACCAGTAATAATGATTCACACTAAACATGGCGGGTTCTAATTCCAGGCTTGGCATGCTGTTTTTCTCTACCGTGCATGAAGTCTACTGTTGCAGTTAGGACAACATAGATACAGCATAAATCACTAATTATGGTCATGCCTGTGTGTGTGTGTGTGTGTGTGTGTGTGTTACCCCATTTCCTCATCCACATGAGTCTGTGATGAATGGCATGCGGCCCCCAACTGCAGAATGGGAGCCACAACGGGAGCCTATACCATGAGCAACATCGCCACCATCAGATGGGTACTAATGCGACAGCTTAGGACATCCCATTGTTCTAACCAGTCTGAATCTGTATCTGTTAAGGTAGACCACTGGCATATCACTCTAAAACTGAATTACAAAGTTCCCCTAAAGGCTTCTAAAGCTTCCATTCGTCATAGAGTTCACTGCCAGAGTTCTGTAGAGATGAATTTGGTGAACACAGACTCGAATTTGATCTGCCCATTTCTCAGAGAATGGCCTCTGTTTTGATCTCATTGTCTTATAGCCCCACTTTCCCACTGGGTCTGTAGTCCGTGTTCTAAATTTGATTTGGCTTTGGTGAGTTTTTTGTGAGTCCCCTAAATTTAATGCTGAGGCAGAAAATTATAATAATTTGCCAGTGAACTTGACAGTGAACATGAGGGAGTATATGCATGTGGAAGACGGATTTCAGTGATTTTGGTGAAAGGTAGGGAGTTTTAAATGGCTCATTTGTTTAATGATGGTCGTCTCAGAGGTGGGGATGACCCTACACCCGAGAGAGCAGGTCCTGCCGCTGAGGATTTCCACTCCCGCTTAGCGAGCTCTCGCTCGGCTCTGCCTGCTGCTCAGTCAGGTGTGTAATCACTTCCCACGCAGTCGCACACAAGTGTGTGCTTACACACCCGAACACACACACAGATACACTCTCTCTCTCTCTCTCTCTCTCTCTCTCTCTCTCTCACACACACACACACACACACACACACACACACACACACACACACACACACACACACTCACACACACACACACACGAAAACACATCTTACCGTAACATGGCCAGCAAGGCCACCTGTGGTTAGTAGTTATCAGCGTTGATCAGCAAAGGGAGAAGTTCAAATTAAATAGGCTCTCTGATGACTGATTTTATGTAATATTATCAAATAATTAAGAAAATATTCTGTTATTAATAATTTATACTCTTTTGATCCCCTGAAGGAAATTAGGTCTCTGCATTTAACTTCCAACCGTTCAGTTTCAAGCCAGTAGGCCATGGCTTCCCCCACTTATGTACCCAGTTACAAATCACACCTTTAAATACCTTAGGACATGTAGAAACAATCCTCTCTAATACTGAGATTGGTTGAATATTTTGTCGAGCTGTTTTGACACGGTGACAGCTGTATGTGCGGTATTTGGGCAAGAATGTGAGAGGGAAAGTAAAATGTGTTTTTTTACTTGTAGGAATATCATTATTTGCATAAAAAAGACCCATGAAGTGTCCACTACATTTTTTAGCAGTGTGTGAACATCACTCTGTGTGTTTCCCGAACTTCCCAGAAGATGGCAGTGTACTCAAAGTAAAGGTAACCCAGGTCCATGACCTCACACCTAGTCAACTAGAACAACTGGAACAACTTTCTTCTTCCCCGCCTAAACAGATTTTCCATCTCCATCACACAAATGGTAACAACAAATTTGGTATTTAATTTATGAACAAACACATGCAGCTATCAGTGAATCAACTTCTTCACTGTAATCCTCACTCTGCAAGTCGCTTTACCCAGCTCTTTGCTGACATGACGCGTGAAACCCATTTTCTTTGAAATGGGGGTCTCAATAGCTCTCTGAGCGACCAGAATTCTACAATTCAGTTTGCCATGGCAACGCAGCTGAGAACCCTCTCAGTAGGCCTCCTCAGTATGAGTGTGTTTGTGCGCGTATGTGTCATTGTGTGCATGTGTGTGTGTGTGTGTGTGTGTGTGTGTGCATGTGTGTATGTGTGCGTCTGTGTGTGAAAGTGTGTGTATGTGTGTGTGTGTGCGTGTGTGTGTGGGAGGTGATTGGCATATTGGTATGGAGTGTGCCTAACAGGGACTGTAGAGTGTCTCTGCCCCCCTTCACTAACCATTGGCATACTATATGAGGGGGCTGATGGCTCCAGTTTATGGCTTCTGCCTAAAGCTAACTAACACTCCTTGGCTGTCTGATGACCTTCCCTTTACATGTAATACAATAAAACAAAATTAAAATCCAGCCACTGGGTTTTAAATGGTTGGATTATGTGAAGAGATAGAAGACGGCAGACGATCTAAAACATTTCTCAAAGCCTGGAGTTAGAGATAGATGTGATAGCATGCCATAGCGAATGTGCAATTCAATGTACATAAATCTAAAGAACATGCAGTATATTACTGTGAATGAGCAACATGCAAAAATGAACACTGACTCTGAACACGCAAAAATTTCAGCACGGCAAGTTAACAGGTTTGTAGTGGAGAGTAACAGACAGATGGCAGTAAAGTCTTACATAAATAGTCATTACACAGCCTCAGCCCTGATTACTGTTGTGGACAAAGAGTCATGATTGAACCACACTATCCTACTAATGAGGGACTTATTTTCTAATGCTGTAATCTCATGTGATCTCTTTGTGAGTGTGAGAAGTCAATTGCTCCCACTGCGCTTCATTAAAGTTAAATGTCCATTTGCCTTGGCTTCAGTTGTGACTGTTGGTTCCCATCCGTCGCGGATGGCTGAGGGAAAGCTTGTCTGCAATGCAGCCAGAGTACACACACATGCACAAACACACACCCACACACAAATGCATACATACACACACACACACACACACACACGCATACACACACACACACACACACACACACACACACACACACACATATACACACCCACACACTGACACACACACACACTAACACACACATACACAAACAAACACCCAGACCGACATGCATACACATTCGACCCATCTGCTGTGACCACAGCTTTCCAACAGAGAGTGACTCACATGACGCCAGTTCATGTGCCAAATCACTCTGATGGTTTGTTTCGTTGCTGAGATGCTCCAGAGACACATAACCAGCCTACCACCCCCAACACATACACCCACCCCCGCCCAGCCCAGACCACAGATGCCTACTTACTCACCCTCCACCACAGACTTGGTTTAGATCCTGAAGGCTTGTTAGATCAGGAGACATTCAGTTCTGTTTTGCTTTTTCTTTTGTTGTTGTTGTTGTTTCTGAGGGGAGACGGTGGGAATTGATGCTGCTGGTCACAAATCCGTACTGATGCTTTTGATCACAGATCAAACGACTGCAAAACGATGCGCTTACTGTTTTAGTTTTGTTGTTGGCTGTTTTTTTTTTTTTTTTTTCATAATCCCAAAAAAATGAAAACCATAATACCCCCTCTTCCCTCACAGCGTTGTACGGGTTTGAGTTTTGAACTTACCCTGAATACAGTGTCACATCGTTTGCCATATAAATGATAGATAGATAGATAAATGCTTTTATAATTCCGTAGGAAATTCAGGTATCCTTATCTTACACAGCATAGCATTCACATGACATACATACATTTGAAAAATACAAAAATCCTATTATCTGTGCCATTTAGGACACTAAGTTGACTGGTGTGGAAGTAGTGTGGAATGTGCAGGAGGATGCTATGGTAACCCTAGTGCAAAGTGTCAGTGTCAGTGCATTTCCAATGCAGATTCTGTTCCAGGCAAAAGGATGAAATGAGATGATGGGATGGCAACAGTGGATGGGCAGAGTATGCTGTCACAGTATTAGATGCCCCCTTTGCCTCTCAAGGGCCACAAGAAGGGCTTAGGGGAGCTGGGCTGTGATTTGATTGGGCCTGGCTGGATTGGGGTTGGAATTAACATGCAGAGAGCCTGCTAGTGTGTTTGACAGAGGAAAGAGAAAGAGAAAGAGATTGGAGAGGTATGTGTGTAAAAAAGAAAGAGAGAGAGAGAGAGAGAGAAAGAGAGAGAGAGTCTGTACAGTATATAATGTGGGGGACAGTCTGAATGAAAGACAGAAGATAGCTGTGTGAGGGAGTGTAATTGGTGTGTAAGAAAGTCTGTATGCATGTGTGTGTGAGCGAGTAAGAGAGAGAGAGAGAGAATGTGTGTGTGTTTGTGTGTGTGTGTATCTGTATGTGCAAGACAGAGAGAGAAAGAAAGAGGAAGGAGAAAGAGATGTGTGTGTGTGTGTGTAAGAAAGACAGAAAGTAAGAGGTGTGTGCGTAGTATGGCAGGGAGCCTAACAGAAAGACAGAAGAAAGCTGTGTGAGAGGTATAATTGGTGTGTAAAAGTATGTGTCTCTCTCTGTGTGTGTGTGAGAGAGAGCGAGAGAGAGAGAGAGGGAGAGAGAGAGAAACAAAGAGAGAGAGAGCGAGAGAGAGGGGAGGGGATCTCAGTATGTATTTCATTGACTATGTTTGCCTCTGAAACACAGGCCATGAAAGGATGAGAGGCAAACTAACATGTGCATTTATTTATGTTTGTGATCATCACAGCATGGTGGAAACACAAATCTGTTCCTGTGTGTGTGTGTTTGTGTGTGTGTGTGTGTGTATTCATGAGTGAGTGTGTATGTTTCGGTGATTAAATATGTGTGTGTGTGTGTGTGTGTGTGTGTGTGTGTGTATTTGTGTGTGTTTCTGTGACTAAATGTGTGTGTGTGTGTGTGTGTGTGTCTGTGTGTGTGTGTGTGTTTATGCTTCCACTGTTTATTTGCAGTGTGAGGTAATCCCTTGCAGGCCGCCTCCTGAGGACCAACTGCCGGGCACACGGCGTCAGTGGCACGTTTACCAGACCTCTGCCAGGGCAGCTCACAGAAGCCTTCAAAGACATCCATCACACAGATTTCCTTCAGGGGAAAATACAGTATGCATGTATGTGTGTGTTTGTGTGTGTGTGTGTGTGTGTGTGTGTGTGGCGCATAGAGCATCATCTTGAGCCCTGTAGGCTATGACTTTATTTATTTAATTGTATTACCTGTGAAAGGTTTTACGATCAGCTTTCCATTCCACCTCACCATTCCTCACCTACACAGCACTATCTCTGTTCCCTTGGTGAAAAACTAATTTTAACAAACATCAAGAGGTGTGTATTTTATTTGTTTACATGCTGCCCTGTGTTATGGTGAACCTTTTTTTATTGGACTGCTCAAGGGAAGGGAGAGTCCTTTAAATTACCAAAGGCAGCAAGCTATTCGATTAATCTTTGTCAGTGCATAGATTTATAATTTAGCCAAGTTATTTTATCCATTTATGCAATTGTTCATTCTAGGCCCGATGTCTTTTGGAAGATGCAAGGGAGACCCTGCTTCAGGCTTGCCATAGCATTCCTCTCAACACATAACAAAATACTGTTGAAAAGTCCCATGGAATTGTAGCCATTAAATATGACTTCAGGGTCCTGTTCGTCCTGTCGGGACTTTTCCCATAATGACTGCAGGATGATACATTATCCCTTACAGGCTGAGGTTCAGCACTTCACATCATATCAGTGGTTGATGGCTGCTATACATTGTTGTTCCCCATCTAGACTATCTAGACTAGCTGGTTCTCACTGTAGCACGTGCATTGGGACACATGCTTATGAGTTTGTGTAAAGAAAGAGAAATGTACTGCTGGGACCATCTGGTAGTATTATCATCACACACAAGTTTTTCAACAGTGCCGTCCATGTTTCTAATATCAACGGAAGTAGCCAAAGGCCCTGTTTTCGGAGCCTTTTTATAATACTGTCGTCACTTTTTCATCTCATCTCCCTGCTTTCTGCAACAGTTTCGTCCTCGTGATGTTAGTTAGCCTATGTTTACTAAGAGACATTAGGAACACATTTGCGGAGGGAAGTAAACATCGATTTCAAGAGACTGTCTTAGTTTACAAGAGTCTTCTGTTGTCTTGGCTTATTTCTAAGGGCAATGACTTTATAAAGTATTTTTGTTAGCGGTTGGTTTACAGTACAAGATGGATGATAGCAGGAGGTCTGACCACTGCCTGGGAGGACTGTGATGACAGCATCACCTGTGTGAGAAGAGGGGCATGGTGTTTGTTTTTGGCCTTGCTAAAATCAGCTGTGTGTTTGCTCAGGGTTTGTTTTTCCTTTGACTCGGTGAGGTTTCATATTCTATGAATAAGATGAATATCTTTTCATCATATTCATCAAATTACCAAAGGCAGCAAGCTATTCGATTCATCTTTGTCAGTGCATAGATTTATAATTTAGCCAAGTTATTTTATCCATTTACGCATTTGTTCATTCTAGGCTCGATGTCTTTTGGAAGATGCCAGGAGAACCCTGCTTGTCCTGCAACAAATAACACAAATAATATGCACTCAAACTTTAAAACAAAAATATAGGCCCATGTAAGAAAATAGAAAATATATGCCTTTGTAAAAAAAAAAATATATATATATATATATATATATATGCTCAGCAACATCCCAAATTAAAAATAAGTTCAAAAGCTAGGGATGAAAAAATGTAAGAAAAAGTGACGCTCAAAAGAAAAGGGTGTGTGAGATTGTAGTCCAACGCACTGCTGCATTTATTCTGAAATTCATGGATCAGTGTAGGAAATGCCTTGTTCATCATCGTGCTAGTCTTGGCCCCAGGAGCGAGGAGGGTACTGTCAAGTGTCAGGTGTCATTGCTGGACGAGTTGTCAGAAGAGACCGCTCAGATCTTGCAGAACGGTCACCTCCTTTGCTCATTTGCTGCTCGTATTGATGCTGCTCCATCAGTCTCTGATGGATGCGTTCCTGCAAGAAACTCTCGATGTCCAAGATGTCCCACATTTTACTAGCAGTAATGACCCTAGATCACATGACCCTACTTACATTAGCGGGTGGCAGAGTCACTAAGAGCACGACAAGAATACCCATTCTTTTCAGCGCGATAGCTGTACATAGCCAACAACACTTTAGTGTTTTAGTTTGCGAATGACCAGACTTTCTGAATGCCATCTTTTCTTGACTTAAGCATGAGTCGTTCATGGAAACGGCTGTTTCATCGTTGTTGTTTGAGATTTCAGATTCATGTCTCTGTAGTGTGTAATTCTGGCAATCATTCTTTGCTATCTTTAAGTCTAAAGCCGTAAAGCTTATTTTAGACGTGGCCTTTTGGGCAGGCAAAATTAGCACCACTTAATAAGGGAAACTGCACAGCAGTGTGTGTTTTATTGGGAGCCAGTCATGGACTATTTGTGTCTGTGTGTTGCTGTTTTGTGCTGTTTGTGTGTGTCCCTGGTACATTGTCTGTGTGTGTGAGTGCCTGTGCGTGCGTGTGCCTCTGTGTGCGTGTGTGTTTGTATGCACACATGCACATTTTCTCACATCTGCATGTCTGGGTGTCTAAGTCACATTCACAGTTTTCTGGAAACCTCCAGTCTGTTCCTCATTCACTGGAAAGATTGAGAGTAAGAGATGCATGATTCAATCCCTGCCTTCATGAGCCGCATTCCCTTTCAGTTCCATCATAGGTGAAACTCTCGCTCTGTCGGCCCCTATAAAAAAGTTACCATGGAATAAGTCTGCTTTGCTCATTATCCTTGCACTGTCATTTCTCTTAGCATGATAACACTGCAGGGAGAGATTCCAGAAAGGCTTTCTTCCACACCCCCCTGCTGAATGTCAGGGCCTCTTCATTCAGCCACTGACTGATGGGAATCCCTGAAAGACCCCATTGCTTCCAACTTAGCAACCCGGACATGAACTTTATGGAATATTTTTTTTTTTTTAAATTAGAGGAACACTGCAAGCAAAACATAAATGGAAGCATGCAGAGGCCAACGGGGAAAAATTTACATTCATTCCAACTATGTGCTTGGCATTCTTTTTAGTTCTCTGTCCTTAAATAACACAGAGGTTGACAGGAGTCACTGGAGTTTGAATTTACACAAGGACTTAATTTCCTTCAGAATGATTCTAGCTTTCATCAATGATGAGGAGTGACTGATTTGGGAAAAGAGGTTCCATTACGCTTTGGCTTTGGTCATGGTTTAGTAGAACCATATGAAGGGAAATTATGGTCTGAATGATCTGTGTCCACTGTTCCACCCTCCCCTTACCCTTTCATCCACTGGGAAGGTGAAATCTGTCTGACTAGAAGTTTGATTGACTCACTTTTGATCAGGCAGTTTGCTGAGCTTTGACCAATTTCTCTTCAATTTATTCACACACACACAAACACAAATGCTGTGTCATTATCATAAAAAACATCATTATTTCTGAGCCAGTGATGAGGGTATGTGGGGACCTCCACCGCAGGGCTGTAAGGTAAGAATGTAGAAGGGGAGGAAAAGGGAGAGGCTTAGAGGAAGAGAACAGGAACAAACAGGCAAGGAAGGACAGCAAGGGAAAGACCAGAGAGGACAGCTAGAGAAAGATACCAGGACACAGGACAGGGAGATAGCTGAGGAGAGCAAAGCTGAAAGAACGACAAAGAACTGTTTATTTATTTGTTTATTTGTTTATTTTTACTTTCACATTAACTATTCTTAAAGGCACACTTTTTTTAATTACCAAAGGAAGAGGAATGATTATTGTAACGCTGCATGTAGTGACCTCCCTCCCCCCCCAAAAAATGTCTCTACCATGGTGATTACTAAGCAATTTTACCACACACTGCGTCCAAAACATTCTGCTTTCTCTCAAAGAGAAAAAAAAAGTCCTTGAGTGTGAGCCAACTGAAATCTGTCTCTAGGACTGCCCTTCAGCAATCACTCTGCAAACTTTTCCAATAATTTCAGCTGAAAAAAAAGACAAAGACAAGTCTTCTTCAAGAAATCTTCAGATTCCAGAAGACAAGCCTTTGGAAAAATACTGAAGGCATTTCTGGACAGGGGCCCGTTCAAACTTACAATAGAGAAAACAGGACTCTTACATTCTGGCTCATGTTTGCTTTGCACATATAGGCTGAGCTATATTTACCCTGTCTCAGTGAGTGGCCACAGTCTGCTCATTACTCTTTGAAGCCCAAAGCCTCATCTTATTTGTCCATAACCATGAGGAGCATGAAAAAAAAGAACTGAGGTTGACCAACAGCATATTATTTAAGAAATATGTGCTATTGATTGGCTGTTGGATGTGGTACCAAGTTGTGTAACAGCCCTCCTGGGGACTGGTTATATATTTCTTCAAAAAGCCTTTGCATGAGTCTGCATGAGTGACCATTTAAATCACCCAAGACAATGTTTAGTGGCTGACTCCCCTTTCACCCTCCAGCAATAAACCACTGATTTATCTATTTATCTGGGACACTAAAAACTGTAACTTGGCATGAGCTTTGGCTAGAAATGTCACACAGTCCTCAATCATTTGTCACATTCTGGAGAAGTGAAATTGCTGTGGGTTTTTGTAGGTCTTCAGGTTATGGCCAGAAACTGTGGGGGGACAGCAGCAGAGACCCTAGTGAGCAGAGTTGTAGTGGGGATCTTTCAGTGGAGGCACGCTGAGATGATCCTTGGTTGATCCTATTCTTTGGTTTGCAAATTCACATGGATTTGTGAGAATGTGAAATAATGTTGGCCTCACCTCACCATTTGGGGGGGGGGGGGGGGGGGGGGGGGGGGGTTTTGTTAATTTTTTAAATGATTTTAGAAAACAGTTTTATTAAAATTGAAATTTTTTTC
>JAVQKI010417475.1:0-11340 GCA_036025975.1 Nematalosa erebi | reverse complement strand
GCTATAGGGGAAAAAAGTGTTTTGTTGCAGTTGATGTTTAAACTTAGGGTGGTTTAGAAAACCATAGCCATGAAACATATGGAACATTTGCTGTTAAAAAAAAACAAATAAAGGAACTTACAACAAGATAAACACAGGTCTTAATGATCTGGGAAGAGAAATCCGAGCACCTTTCCTGATACCACCCCCCTCCCCTCCACCCCACCCACACCCCTTGCCCACAACAGGCATGGAGATAAACATTTATAGTTCAGTCAGTCAGTCTGTTAGAATATGCTTAGCATGGTGCTAGAATATGCACCATAGCTGACACAGTGGATGAGATCAGTTTTCAGCACCTAGTTCAAGCCCCTTAGTTTCAAATAAAGAAAAGAAAAACCATAACACAAAAGTAGACCGAATCCCCAACTCACAGCTTATGAAAACATGTCATAGAGAGGCAGGAATGAGCTACTGGCATGAGAAACAAACAGACAAACAAACACAAAAAAATATTGAAATAAAAACATTCTGTTTCCAGAGTAAAAGTTCTATCCTGCGGTCATGGGCATGTCCGTCTTTCTGTGACATCGTCATTAACAGTGCTATGTGCATCTATGCCTAGTTCGTCAGAAA
This sequence comes from Nematalosa erebi, assembly GCA_036025975.1. NCBI lineage: Eukaryota > Metazoa > Chordata > Actinopteri > Clupeiformes > Clupeidae > Nematalosa > Nematalosa erebi. The sequence goes on along the minus strand of JAVQKI010417475.1, from coordinate 10,725 downwards.
GCTGTCCAATCATGCAGTAACCATTTTAGATAACAGCCAGTTTTAAAATGAGTCGTCTGCCCAAATCCAGGCCAGGTACGTGCCAGATCTGGGATGGATTCAGCTGGTCTAGATGAGAATGTCTGGATAAGTCTATGGGAGACCGTCTGTGCTCTGTGTGCGTAAGACAACAGATGCCTTGGCCAAGTCAAAATACAGAAAAAGACAGCGACAGAGAGTAGCCCTCTGGGAACAGTGGTGGCCATGTTTGGAAGCCAAGGGGGGTGAATGACAGCCACAATGTTAGAAAGATGTTTCCAGAAGCCACGGAGGCACAGAGAACTAGGCGTGACCTTGATGTCACCCTCGAAAGCGACGGCTGCGCAGTCACATACTACGGCAGGCCACTGACCCAAAATGCCTTGACATGATTTGAATGAGGCATTTCCTCGACAGACCCCAGAGTTCAACCTTTCTAGAAATGTGAGTCATTAAGCAAAAGAAACAAAAACAACAACAAAAAAAAAACAGAGCTTAGTCATCATACACAGAAAAGGAGTGGGGTTCCCCACTCACTAGAAACGAAAAAAAGGAAAATCATAAAAAAAGAAGAGAAACAACTCATATGTTAATTATTTCTTTGTAACAACGCACTGAAAAAATTATGGTGGTGCGTACATGACTCCATACAACAGGTTCCTGTGGAAGCAGCCTCAAGGAGACGGGTCAAGCTTTTCTAATTACATCTGGAGTTGGGTTGGGTTGGGTTGGGTTGGGTGGGATGTCGTGCATGCCAACCAACTGGGTTGGGTTGGAGCGGAGTGTCAGCGCCACACACTGGCCAAAAGGGTCAGAACACCCCCGCTGGGCCGATTATTTGGCACTCAGGCTAGCGGCTGGCTGGCTGGCTGGCTGGCTGGCTAGCTGGTGGTGATGGTGGTGGTGGCTTCAAGCTTGAAGGGGGTGACTGACGGCGGGTCCAGTGGCTTGGCTTTTGGGGGCTCTGGTTCTGGCGCTAGAGGGCTCTAAGCCACAGCCTGCTGGGGGTTTTCAGGCAGTTCCAGACGGCCACACAGGGACTCGGTGAGGCTTAGGCTGGGCCGGTGGAAGGAGGTCTCTACCCCGCTGTCACAGGAACCGCTCTCCTCTTGGCAGGCCAGCTTCAAGCCCAGCATGTCTGCAGACAGCTCTGTAGACAGATAGAGAGAGAGAGAGGGAGGGAAGGAGAGAGAGAGAGAGAGAGAGAGAAAGAGAAAAAAAAGAATGTGAAAGAGAGAATTTGAGGGAGGAAGAGAGACAGACAAAGAAAGAGAGAGCGAGAGAGAGAGACCGATAGAGATTCAGGAGCGGAAGCGAAAAAGACAGAAAGCAAGTACCAGGGAAAACAAGAGAGGAAAACGAAAGAAAAGAAAAAAAAAGGCGAAAGGTGAACAGAATTCGGCTTTTGAAGATAGACGCAAAAATTCTTCTGTACTTTTTGTGAAATGTTAAAACAACTTCGTCATCACTTCACATCCAGATGTTAAAACACCGGATGTTAGCAGCCCTGCAGAGGAAAATGTCCGTAAACGCTTCATAGAGTGTTACACTGCACACTGACCTTAAGTGGAGATATTTCCACTCCAATTAATATAGTATATAAGGGCAATTCCATGGCAAGTTTTTATCACATCCACAATGGCAATAAAGTGCCAGGAATCTGTATGATATGAATGAATTGAATATTCAGCTGTGGAGGTTACACAATACTCAATGTACAAAATACTTAAATACCACCATGTTTGCTCGTCCATAAGGTGGAATTGCCCATACGCACAAAAACAGTGTGAATCAGAGCTTTTCTGAGTAAGGAAGTCTTTGAACAGCTGGTATTGTTTTCATCAGTGCAATCACATCGAATACTCAAAAGTGCAACTAGAGGAAGAAGAACTGCTCCTAAAGGGCAGATTCAGAGTAGAACATCCCAGTAATCCCCTTAAGAGACCATAGATTTTAGAGTCATTTCCCAGGGAATCCCCCCTATAGTCTGTTTGTCTGTCCCCCAAAAAACAACACCACTAACATGAGTGTTTGTGTGTCTGTTTGTGCTTGTGTGTCTGTTTGTGTGTCTGTTTGTGTGGGTGTTTGTGTGTGTGTTTGTGTGTGTGTTTGTGTGTGTGTGTGTGTGTGTGTGTGTGTGTGTGTCTTCAGATTTACTGCAAGGGGTAAAAGGGAACTCCCTTTGTGACTTGCCCTAGGGAACCCATTGCCCTTGGGTCTGTGAATCACTGAAGGTGTGGGTTGAAACAGACACCACCACAATAATAACCTTTTGTTTCCACAGACACAATGAGACGCTCGACAAAAGAAAAAGGAAGTGACATCATCAATGGGCAAGATAATGAGATGTCCCCCTCTGTCGCTGCACTTTCAAATTATATCTTCCTTCCCGTAAAGAAAGAAAGAAAGAGAGAGACATAGGAAAAAAAAAAACTATATACATCGTTAAAGTTTATTTTGCATGTTACTCATCTGCTGGTTCACGGTTCAGTTACGATGTGTCTCAAAGGAAAAATAAGCGCTTTTTGAGCGGTTACCCCACCTTCAAATTGAGAGGCATATCAGCCATGCTGTCTTGTCAACCATGATGGACGCAAACTGCAGTGCAAATGACACGTGGTCTGTGGAGATGCTGTCTGACCGCCACTGGTCTGGCTGTCGCGTCTACCAAGGGCAGTGGGCGCTGACGATTGCTAAAAAGCTTCAGTCAGTGATGCGGGATGCTGTCGCATTTGTTTGTGTTTGGTGTAAATTTCTATGCAGATGCTTTGACTATAGCATTGACTATAGACAGTAAATCTCCTGCACTTTAAACTTAAAACCTTAAAAGAAACTTGCTTTTATTACTGCTTGGGAATGCCGGCTGCCGATATGTTTTTTTGCAGTTCACCGAGTGAGGGGATAATAAAAGACAGGTTTTTTTTTTCCTTTGTTTCTTGAACTGTGTATCGGACAATAGAGAGCTTGCAGAACTGTTGGAAATATTAACTGTACGTTACAAGAACGGTTTGGTGTACAAAAACCGCCACCCTGCTGACTGCTACTTCCCACTCAAACTGACACAGTGATTCATTTCTCTTCAATGACTCTTCAATCACCCCAACCCGCTTGTCCTCATCATCTCAAAATAACTGACAATATTCTGAGCTGGGGTGACAGTACGAGACTTTTTTACGAGATCGGCAGATGTCGGATATCGGCATCAACATGTAGACTTCGGCTGTAATGCTCGATTTCACCTGTAATCTCTGAAGTACGTTAACATTGGATGGTCTCTTGTGGCTAGTTGATGGGAATAGAGCCTTACTTGTGAGGTGAGTTGGGTGTGTGGGTGGCGGAGAAGCGGGAGCCGGCGACGGGTGGTGCTGCTGGAGCACGTTGAGGACACTGCTGTTCCCCACCTCTCTCAGGCTCTCAAACAGCTCGTGAACAGTGCCCCCCGACACCTGAGGCAAAAACAGACAAGATAGTTGTGTGTGTCTATGTGTAGATGGTCATGTGTAGATTTATCTCAGCAGATAAATGATGGTTATTTATTGGATGTCTATATAGGCGTGTCATCCGACATTTTGCCTGGTCAAACTGGTATTTTTCAAAACCCTGCTTAAAAGAGAGATTATATATAGCTATTGGTTGTAGATGACGTGAAAATGGACAACTGGAGACGTTTACAACATCACCACATTAGACATTAGCTGTGGTTTTGCGTTCTAGTGTGTACAGATCTAAAAACAGACATACAGAAAAAACGCTTTTATCAAAAGAAACGGACGTGTGCGTGTGTGTGTGTGTGTGTGTGTGTGTGCGTGTGTGTTTTCTCACCTCATAGCTGGCTAGCAGAGTGCTGGCGGGAGACGGACTGAGGCGGAATGCGGTGGTAAGCACCCCCAGACCCAGAGACTGGGCTAGACTCTCCCAGGCACCCTGCTGCTCTTCCAAGGCTTCACACAGAGCCTGCTTCACCTCCGGCCCCAGGCTCCTCATGTCCCCTATATGTGCGCGCACACACACACACACACACACACACACACACACACACACACAGAAACATGTCAATAGCAAGTATATACACAACATATCTACAAGTCAATCACAAGCACATCATACATACTTTTAGACACAGGGAAAGCAACATACAGCACACACAACACATTCAGACACATGCATACACATATGCACCCATGCGCGCGCGCACGCACACACACAAACACACACACACACAGACTTAGAGATACCCACACACCACATGTCACAGTTAACCAGTGTGTGGCCCTCAAGCCAAGCCTCGCTCTGCATCACACTCACAAGAGATTTATACCACATGACACGTGAAGGTCATGATGGGCTCTTTCCAGAGATGAGCTACAAAGAGACTCACACACACACACACACACACACACACACACACACACACAGAGCTGTCATTATGATGGTGTGTGTGGTCAGTGGTGAGTCATATTAAAAAGTGGAGGAAAAATAGCAAAAAGCCCACAATAACAGTTTTCACACTTCCCAATGACATCAAGTGTGAAAACAATGTGGTAACACTGACACCCTGTTTTTTCCACCATTGTTTCATTCAAAGCAGCGTCAGTTTTTTTTCAGCAAAAGAGCCCTTTTTTGGGTGTTGTGTGTGTTTGTGTGTGTTTTTGTTTCTTTTTCTTTCTTTTTCTGGTCGATGTGTCTCGTTTTTCGTTGGGTTTTATGGACCGTGAGAGTCTTTGGAACCGCACCCCAAACAAAGCATCGTATCACAGACATGGCAACATAATCATAGCGCTCGTCTTTGCGACCAGACTGAAGCGCTCGTCTTGTTGACAAGTTCAAGTGATCCGGCGCAGAAGTCACTGGTTCCGTACCTTGCGTGGGGACAGGGATGGGATGGCTCTCCGGCTGGTACTCCTTCCCCTTCAGTATCTCTCGCACCTGAAAGCACAATCATGCACATCGCATCAATGAAATATTTATCTGCTCCAACAGCGAGAGCGACAATAGCGAGCGAGTATAGTGATAGAATATTTTTATAGTAGATGTCAGTAAGGAATTGTGAACTGACTTCTAAGGAGGCCGCCATGTCCAAAGGAGTCGTTCCAGGGATGAAACCTTCATCCTCCTCCTCCTCCTTTTCTTGCTCGAGGGTGTCCTCATCTTCCCTGAAGTAAACCGGCTCAAAGTTCTCCTTCTGTGGATCTGCACCTGCAGACACACACACACACACACACACACACACACACACACACACACACACACACACACACACAAAGTAAACATCACAATTTCTGTATTAGCTCAAGAACGCTGCAGACTAGTAAACAAACCAAAATAGTTCCACCATCGGTCATGGAACACACATAGACTCATCTCTTTCAGACTTTCATCCATGACTAACACAATTTTTTGGTTCCATGACAAAAAAAAAAAAACTGTTAACAAGTATGAAAGCAGGTGTAAGACGTATTGAGTAGACACGTCGCTACGCGGTTTTTGCCTGAAACTCATGTGGCCTCAGTGACCCGTGGAGACGCTGCTGCTCACAGTGTGGCTCTCAATAGGTCACTGGAGGAAACACGTAGGCAATCAGGCAATGGTGCGCGGTGGGGAGGTAAGCTATATACTGTAGGGCGGTGACACAGCAAGCCTCCTTGCGACCAAAAGCGTCAGGGTGTGGTGATGACGAAGTCACTGGTCACGACGCCTAGCCGCTCAGCACTGTGGGTACCGTGCCCTATTGTCGAGACAGTGGGTTCACACTCCGACAAGGGTATTGTCCGCTATACCTACACCACTCTTGGGCAAGATCTGCCTGCGTCATCATACTACACTCTGTCAACCAGCAAACAAAACATTTGACTCTTACAAGATGTTGGGACACGCAGTTAATCATTATCATTAATCATATCCGGACACATCCAAGAGCGGTGTGATGATGTCTGTTAAGACTAAATAAACACCCAGCGTTTAACTGTGCGCTATACAAATAGCCCATCATGGCCTGGGTGCCTCGGTACGAGTTTACCATAAAGGACGATGACAAGTCAGCTTGCACTGCAATTCATTTTCATTTATCCGACTTCATAGTACCTCACTTTTCCATGTAATTCATTATTTAAAGAGCTTCAGTTTCCTTTATGGAAACGACCCACACATCCTAACATGCATTACTACAGCAAGACAGTATGACATATAGAAAGCTGTGTGGTTCTCAGCTTGAGGATTGAATTATGAGCATAAAATTACGTAGTTTTGACACAATGTGGATGCAGCATGTACCGTTTAGACATATCTCTACAATGTTTTAATTCTACATCCGCACTTTCATTTTTTTGGTAAAGTTAGCTCCAGCAATTTGGACCAGCTTACCTGCAGCCATGAGGAGGGCGCTGAGTTTGACGGAGCCACGGCCGGCTGCAACGTGGAGGGGAGTGGAGCCGTTGTAAGTGCAGGCGTCCACATCAGCATTGCCCTGCTCCAACACCACACAAAGCACAGGCATTCAGTGAACAGTCCCTTGCAGGCTCCATTGCTCACACTCAACGCACAGACAGAAGACTAAGCGTACAGTCACACTACCCTTTAGAACAATAACACACTTCATAGAGATAAATGATGTGCATTGAGCAGAATAGTGCTCAGTAAGATTCAGTTTGTGATCTAAATGGTAAATGGTCTGTATTTACGTTGGTACAGACTCACACGTTTCCTGTTTAGTGTCTCCTAGGTGCAACTACTACACATTTCTAATCGACACACGTAAGCACACACTCACAGACAGACACAAGCACACACCTCCAGTAGCAGGCAGCCGCTAAGGGAGACGTTGTCGTGCTCGACGGACAGGTGGAGCGGCGTGCGTCCGCTTGTGAGCTCGTGGATGTCGGCGCTGGCCCCGGCCTGCAGGAGCGCCCGCACCGCACACAGGCTGTTGGAGAGCACAGCCAGGTGCAGAGCACACAGACCTGTGCAGGGACCACACACACACACACACACACACACACACACACAATTGTTGTTTTTTACTTTACTTTTCCCTTTTCCCTAATCAATTTTCCCTACCCTAATTTCACCTACTACACCATAACTTTCAGAGTGGAAGAGAGAGAGAGAGGGAGGAAAGTGAAAGAAAGAGAGAAAGAGAGAGACACAGAAACTTAGCCAAAGCCACGGATATTTTGCCTACAGATGACCAGAGGGCTTGACCACAAGCCGAACCACAATGTAGACACCAAGGACACCCATTCATCTGTGTGAGATCGGCTAGTTCCACAGTGCTAGAGGCCTCTCTCTCCCCAGCCTGTAGGCCTTCTACCATTTTTAATTCGATTTTTAAACTTGGGGGGGGGGGCGGGGGGGGATACAAAAAGAAAGAAAAACAAAAAGAAAAACTGGCCAACGGAGCTCGTCAACAGTGCCTTTAATCGTTTCGCGATGAGGCGGGGAAATCCCACTGATAGTATAGTTTCCTGTGGTGATTCACTTTGTCATGCGTCACTGTCTGAGAACATACATCATGCTTAGACCAATTTCTGTCTGTGCATAAATAATCTCACACTTGATTGCTTGAATTTGACTGATGATTTTTCATTTCCAGTATGTAAATTCATAGTGGTGCGTTCACAGAAACCCATGAAAAACACACACAAAAAAAAAACAAAATATTCATCTGTTTAACCTCACACGCTAACAGTGTCCTTAATGGGAGTAACATCTCTCTCCCAATGCATACACAGAACACTGAGCTGACTCTACTGCATCTGGAATTACAGCCCTCTGTCTGGCGTATACACTAAACGTGGTCGCCTAGAAATCTCGACACGGCCCTTGGTCTTGCTCTCCTACAGTACATCTCAAAGTGGGTCTGATCTATCAGGCTATGAATATGGCCTATTCTGAAATTCTTTCTGTAATTACAGACCTCTTTCAGTCCATGCCTCACACATGTATTTAAAGCAGTACGCATCACTACCAATGCATACACTAAACACAGAACTTTAGTGAGTCTACTGTGTCTGGAATGACAGCTCTCTTCCACTGTGTACATTCTATTCTAGAAATTACAGACCACCATAATAACATGTATACATAATCTCATGCATCTATATGTAAGACAAAACGCAGAATAGATTATCGGTGCCCTCTGAGGTGGCGTGGCAACGTACCCATGGAGTTGGGAACTTCCACGAGCTGGGCGACCCGGCGATGCTGTAGCAGCTGGGCCAAGATGTCCCCTTCCCTCTGCTGGGCAGCCAGGTGCAGGGCCGTGTTGCCGTAGCGATCAGTGAGGCTGCCGTCTGCCCCGGCGTCCAGGAGCGCGTCGATGGCCTCCCTCTGCTGCGTGATCACTGCTAAGTGCAAGGGGGTCTGAAAGACGGAGTAAACAAATAAATAAAGCCATAAAACAATAAATAAACAGTATATTAACAACAGTGTGTGAATATCATGTAATTTTACATCACAAAGATACTATATTTGGTGGGTATTTAGCTTGTGTGTTCCGCAGTGATTCCAGCCACATGTTTATTGTGTGCGCATATGTATGTGTGTGTGTGTGTGTGTGTGTGTGTGTGTGTGTGTACTCGCATGTGTCACGTATGTGCGTGTGTATGTGTATAGGTGTGTTCCTGCAGGCCAACCTGGTAGAGATCATTCCTCATGTTGAGCACGTCCTCTCCTGGAAGAGCAGCGATGACCTGAGTCAAACTCCTGACTGAGCCTGTCTGGTTGTGGAGAACACTGAGGTGAAGCCCACTGGAGAGAGGGACAGAGAGGGACAGAGAGAGAGAGAGAGAGAGAGAGAGGGACAGAGAGAGAGAAAGAGGCACAGAGGCATGAGAATGAGAGAGAAAAATATAGAGATTGAGAGAGAAAGAGAGGAAAAGACAGAGAGGTACAGGAGGTGAGAAGGAAATAAAAAGAGGGAGCGAGACAGAGACAGAGAGTGTATCAGAGTTAATGATGACACTGATAGCAAAGGCCAAGTATACTTCTTTGCCTTTTGCCCAATATGAACACAGACAGCTGTGTACATCTGTGTTTCTAAAGACAGTATACTCAATTTGCGGCTATGTCACCACAAGCTGTGTCAACCAATCAGTGTTTGACATAGTATAATAGCATATCCACGCACCCACAGAAGTACACTTTGACCTTAACAGACATGACAATTTGAGAGTCAAGCAGAAACACTCTTTAAGAAACATTTCTCTAAATGCAAGGTTGCAGTAGCAGTAGTGTGGTTTGGTGCTGGAACCAGTCATAAAGAGGTTAACCAGAAGATCCCTAAGGGGTCATTCGGGGACCCTTTGATCTGGGGACTGTCAGCATCTCGGAGCATTCCCCCCTTACTTATTTGTATAGCTAGTTTTCAATGCCTTTCGCAGCAAACTTACTTATTTAAAAAGCTAGTTTTTAGTGCCTTTCACGGGCCTAGTAATAGTAAGAGGTGAAGGGGATAAGGGGATAGTTTGTACACACGTGTCTCCGTCCTCGTCCTGAGCAGTCATCAGGGGGCGCTGCAGAGCCAGCAATGCACAAGGGTCTCCCGAGATAGCATACTGGAACAAAGCTAGGGCTTGCCTTTCGGCCAAGTCGGCCAGTCTCGACTCCAGGATACGCACTGAGCGCACGTCAGGACAAGGAATGGAAAGACAGAGAGAGAGCCATAAAGAGAAAGGAGAGAGAGGGAAAGAGAGAGGGAGAGGGGGAGGGGCATAAACAGATGAGTGATAAATTAGCATCTATAGATGAGCCAACAGATACACTCATTGAGTACTGTGACATCTGAATATCAGAGTAAGATGCTGACATATATCTGCTAAAATGATCTAAAAGGTTTCTCATATAAAAACGTCATCATAGGTTTAGGCCAGTTCAATTCACCGGTGTTCATCCTGTCCATCTCCCTCTGTGTCTCAACGTCCTCCTCTATATAGTCCCTTTGGCTTTCTGTCATCTCCCCTGGGATGTGACCTTGTAGCTGGGCGGCATGCTGAACCACCCCTCCTGAGGCTGGGTCGTCATCGTCATCGTCATCTTCGTCACCACTGCTGCTCATATGGTCTTCCATATGAGGTTGATTGGCTGCTGCATGGAGAGACAACATGGAACCCACAGTCAAGTTACTGAGTGCTGCATGGCTCTCTCTCCTGTGTCCGCTATACCCTAATGAAGACAGTCCCACTCACCATGCTTGATGTTTGTAGCCCCTCCCCCCATGCCTGGGGAGAATGTGTAGCCGGAGCCGTAATTCTGGAAGTTGGAGTAGCCGTGGTAGAAGTGACCTGCAGGTTGGGCCATAATTGAAGTCACACAGACAGATACACACATATGCAATACCAGAAGATTACCAGAGGATTCTTTATTAGTTTCTTAATTCTTAATTAGTCTCAAATACTTTTTATACGGACGGACAGGCTGCGGAGGTCTTTTGTCCCCAGGGCCATACAGCTTTTCAATGCATCTCAGAAGGAGAGAAGTATGATGGACTGGACTGCATGAGTCTCCTTCAGCACACCCACCCACTTACTTTTGAACTCACCTACTTGAACTCACACACTCTGACACGTCTTGTCTTGCACTATTCTTGCACTATTCTTCTATCTATTTATTACAATTGGCATTTCAGTATCCAGACACTCCCCCACTTGACCATCTAGCTAAAACGAGAGTATGCCTGTATGTATGTATGTATGTCTGCAGTTATGTGAAATG
>JAVQKI010417104.1:0-15200 GCA_036025975.1 Nematalosa erebi | reverse complement strand
TTGGGAAGGATTTGTTTCCACAACACAGTGTAGGAAGTTCTCTCTCTCTCTCTCTCTCTCTCTCTCTCTCTCTCTCTCTCTCTCTCTCTCTCTCTCACTCTGTGTCCAAAGAGATGCATGCACTCACTGGGTGGTGAGTATTTTCCAGCTTCATGCTTGCTCTGTACTATGCGGTTCAGATTCCAAGGTATGGCCTGAGCATAGACAGAGGAGTCCTCCTCGATGTACTTCACATGTGGCAACTTCACTGCCTATGCACAAGCACAGTTACACAATTATTCTTGGCCCATGAATATCAAATAAAAGCCTTACTGCTGTGATAGAATGATCCTTGCACATTACCATATGTAGAACGTCACTGCTCATCTTCACCAAAAAGCCATGGAAAACCCCGGAGTACTTCTGGGTCACTTCTATCAGGTATCCGCGCTTAGCTGCCTTGACTTGCAGCCTGCGGATGGTGCGATCCACATGGTTGTCGTGTGTTCCCTCTCGCAGAACAACTATATACTGACCAGGCATTCGCCATGCGTCCTGTTTAGAAGTTTTTTTTTTTTTTTTTTTTTTTTTTTTCAGCGGGATGAAAGCACATAGCCTATTCAAATAACGTTTAATACGTTTTACAAGTTGTAGGCTACGTGTTATACATGTATAATAAGCTGAAAGGTCAGCGGAGTTCATCATACAGTCGTATGATTGTATGTTACTTTCCATTTGTTTCATGCAAAAAGTGTAAATAAATTAAGAAACATGTGGCATTAATTTGGATCATTACTACGTAAAATCCGTGACAAGAAAATTAATGAAAACATGGCAAGAAAACAGCACACTTAAACACATGACATTTTTTTAGGATATAACATTGGTTGGTCTGGAAAAACAAACATGTTATCCTACCTTATTACACCTGTAGAAGTCTGCGGACGGCTCGGTTCCTGACTCAGGTTGGCTGTCATCCTGGCGAATCAGAGAGATAATCATCTCCTCATCTTCTGTATAGTCCTCTGTGGACAACGTAATTGGAACAAAGGTACACAGAAAAGCACCGACTATCACAAATTCAACTGTAGTTCTCATTTTTACTGATTGTTGACTTTTGTTTCTTTATAGCTACTTATTTTCTTGTATGGATACAATAAGTAAAACAACTCATTTATAATAGATTGTCATTTATGAGAACCAGCCCCGAGACACTACTTTCTCATCCATATCATTTTAGCTTATAAAAGATTAATTTAAAGCACTAAAGTCCAACATGGGCGAACCCTCTAGGCGGGGACTTGTGACGTTTTGGGGGGTCACGCCACTGCTTTTGTATCGAATGATGTCTTCGCTTAATAAATGCCCTGAAAAGGATTCAAATTTCAGAGCTGCAATCACCAGCATTGCTCCAAGCCTGCGGCTATCTGCTTTGGCAGCGTTTAAATAGGGAGGCTGACCAACAAGCTTAAACTTGCATATAATTTGAATGTCGTTGTTACCTTGTGTAGTTTGGATATCTGTAATCAAATGTGTAACTACTTATTTTACTTATTTTGTCTCCACATAGATTTACATAGGTATGATCTCTCTGGAAAATGTTACTTTTCTGAATGTGACAGTTCAGCAGTTAATTGTGCGGCTGCAGGCGCCCTAAGGAGAAGGGTGTGCAGTCAACCCACGCATGAATGCGCATACGGGTGCACAAGCTTTAGTGGGTAAAAAAGGCAATTTTGCGGGCAGTTGTTCTGGTTTGGTGGGTGCGGAACGGAGTTGCCCAGTTTGGGCTTGTGATACCACAGAAAAATTCGAGAGGGTTGGTACTGTATCCCAACTTTTAAGTTCCATTAGCCTCAAAGTATGATGAGAGAGACAAGACAGGTAGGGCGCAACAAGCACAAGAAAATGTAATTTTATCCCTATCTTTCTTTATTGACTTAACCGTCTTTTTGTGCCTATCTGTCGGATTATACACTCAAAACAAAACAAACACCCACCTGCAAAGTCATTAACAGGCCTACATAAAAATTAAAACAATAAGATCCAGGGGAGTGGGAGGAAAATGTTAACCAGAGCAAAAATAATATTCAAATGCCGTTAACGTCTTGCTGGGGCAAAGGGAGACAGGTGGAGCTAGATAATTCCGCACGCTAAAGCGGAGGATAACGCAAAAAGTTTGAGAACCACAGCAGTAGCGCATCTGAGCCTGAGTTGTTGCATGGCGCGCTTTGTCAAGAGTAATCTGATGTTGCCCCCTGCTGGTTCCTTATTTTACTGTAGGCCTACGGTAAGTTATAGAGTTATACAGATTAAACGTATGTAAACTCTTCTGTCTTTTTACAATACTAGCTCAGCCTTTTATTTAATTTTCATTCGCATCACCATTTTATGCTCTGTGTAGGGTATGTAGTCCACATTTTCACTATTATACAAAAAAACTAAATTTTTGAAGAGTTCAGATCTGTCTAATTGCTTGTTTTTCTTCACCCACCGAAGATTCCTATATGAGTGCTCTTATTGTAATTGCAGACTTCTGCTTATTAAGGGGTGATGACTGCTAGAGGTTTCAGAGCACTTCTTCCACACAGACACAGCTGTGTTTGTCCCCTTTCCCCCACAACCCTGTGGTTTCCATGGGGACTGGTGCCAAGGTCAAGGGCTCTGTCTCTTATCACCTGAGAGCTACAGAGAAACAGGAAGCGAGAGCAGATCAAACAGAAGCACTAGCACAGCAGTGATAAAAGGGTTTCCATCATCTTAAGGCCTATTAAGACCAAAACCTTCTGTGTCAGATATGAAAATAAACTTTACACAAGCAACATTGTGAAACTAGTGTGTCTTTATTTACAATAAGCTGGTATTTTATAAAAGGAAACATAAACGTCATAACAATGAGAGAAAACAATATGTTTTAAATATTCTTCATGGTTTGACAAAATGCATTACATTTTGAGCATCATGCCATAATCTTAAACCTTTCAGTATTAAAAGCAAGTGCTTGGGTGATTAGTGTTTCTCTGGGCAAATGTTAGGAAACAGTATGTTTAAAGTATCAAGATTAGTTAGTCACTGTCCAGCTCGGAGGTCAAACAGCAGGAATCCTCCACTTTCCCATAATACATTTCAGTCTCAAACTCCAGCCCCTCAGACTTCCTGCGAGACAGAGGAGTGCTGGAATGAGATGGAGGAGTCAGAGAGGGGTAAGCGGTGACCATGGTTGATGCCACGGTTATCACAGTGGAGCCTCCCATAACAGATTTAACATCTTCTTCCTCACCTTCTTCATTGAGATTCGCCAAGGGAGCCTTCATCGTTTCACTGTGTTTTAATACATAACAGAATCATGTTACAGGAGGACTGGATTCAATTAGATCGCATGTGACCCAAGACAACACAGTGTGCAATGAAAAGCAGGTTTCTCTAAGGCAAAGTCTGTATCTTAGAGCATTTTAAGATAGATAGATAGAAAGATTCATAGATACTTTATTTATCCCGAAAGAACCAGAAACAACAGTTACTTTTGAGACTGAAAAACTCCTTTGCAGGCCTATTGGTGCTGTTTGTTATACATTTCCTTAAGATGGACCCAGATGTAGTCTGGTGTGTGAGTAACTGCTGTTTCTGTCTCATTTCCCTCCTCATCATCAATATTTCAGAGACGTAATTATATCATGCAAGATGGAGACCAGTGCCTGCCTGGGATGGATTGGATTGGCAGGCCGCAGACGGCCATTATTGGACTTGACTGATGTCTGGGTAAATGGAAGATGAAACGCTGACAGTCTCTCAGGTGCCAAGCTCTGTCCTTGGTACTTGACACTTGAAGATGCATTTTGCGATACGATTTGGGATTTTCAAAAGGTTGTTCCTGTTTGAACAGTGAGTCAAATGACACCCTCCCATTGCATGCAACAGATCTACCTGAGTCAACTATGTTTTTCCAACATGTATCATGCCAGGGCCTTTGATCCAAAAGATTTTTCTTATTTGTATGATTATTAAATGGACAACTACAGGGTTGTGATCACGGGAGGACTGTGTCATCGAAAGTGAGGGTGGGTGGTCTTAAACTTTATTTTCAAAGTGGAGGCAAGTTGTTTTTAGTAATAATAATACGTTTTTTAGTAATAATAATACGTTTTTGAAGTCAGTCCAGTTCAGGTCTAGGATGCATCCACCAGTAATCATTTATTTTTGCCAAGTAAATAGCATGCACACTGAGTCAACTTTACAGAACTAAGTCGACTCTACAATACGGACTGACCACTGCTGCTGCTTATGGCTGCAAATGAGCCAGAAGAGGTCTACCAATATTGATGAAGCTGCACATACCACTCACATTTGGGCAACATTGATGGGCCGAACATTATCAGATATCTGACCATCCATTGATCTGGTGTCGCATGCCATAAAGTGAATCATAATTTTTATACAGTCTTTTTCTCTGTCTGACATATTTAAAGATATTTCAATAAAAATAGATCTCGGTCCATATCTGGTTCTGATCATTTAGGTGACCGGGCCAAACTCAGTCCTCTCTTTTATCCAAAAGCTGTGAGTCTGAGGGGAGCCGTTTGTTTGGGTGCTGGCATGTGACGTCTGTGTTTGTTAACTCTGAGGATCTCCAGAGTGCAACAGGCCAGAGAGTTCACAGCAGACAGAGGCTGGACACGCTCCATACTCAACCACTATCTTGGGCCTTCTACAGAGATTTCCCCAACGGGCCCCCTGTTTATCATAATGAGTGAGCAGGAACTAATTTCCCAGAAAAGAATGAGATCAAATCTAGGAAAAAGATGCCTTCCAAATGGGTAGCATCAAGTTTCAAATTTCTGTGTGTGACGTGTTTCCTCTTTTGTGCATCACTTTGGATAGCTACTAATTGCAATAATACCATCATCAGCTGACTGCAGAATCGCATTCAAAATTCATAGGACACTAAAGTGGCCATTTAATGGGATTCAGTTGGCTTACCAGGAACTGATAATCGGAACTGCATATCGTCCCTCCCTCTCACTCGTCCAGATCTCCTCCTGGTTGGGTAAAATGAAGGTTACCTGGAAAGAAACATGATGTATAATTCTGCTTATTTCAGATCATTTCCATAATTTTATATTTGTTAAACTACCCATTACATCATACAGTATATTTGCACATTTTAGCATGTGTATTTTGCATAGTGGTGTAATTACATGTAATTTAACTCTCATTCTTTTCTCATGTATTTAACTCTTATTATTATCTGTTGAGTAAATCTGTTGTGTAAAGACCCTTCTTTTTTCTGCCCATATGCTTAAGACAAAACTGCTCTCAGATATTTTTTGCTAATGATTCCCTTTCAACCACTATTTGTTTCATAATCTTTCTTTTTACATTCTGTATGCTTCCACTCTTATATTTATCCTTTTATGTTTCTACTTATTTCATCTTTGTCTTATTTTTATAATTTTATACTCTTACTTTCTATCATTTACTGTACTTCTTTTTTGTAAAGCACACTAAAGCAACTATTGCTGTGTATGAACTGCACAATATGGTAAACAAACTTGTCTTTCCTTTCTTCTCTGTCTCATTTGACATACCTTTGGGTAGCATTGGCACACGCTCCAGACGGTGCCTATAGCCACTGTCAGCACCCCCATGACACAGAAGGTGGCAAACACGTGAGGCTCCTCCACACGCATCACAAACAGTCCCATGAACACCAACAGCAGCCCCAGCACAATCAGCCCATACCGGTATGGCTTGTTCTCAGCCATTGGCCAGCCGAGGTTAAGCGGCGCTCCGACCAGACCAAAACTGCCAACAGAGGTTCCCTCACAGCATGGAGTCCACAAGGACTCGCAGAAAGATTGAAGCAATGGGTAATGTCCTACTGTGGCACTGACTACCTGGGATGAAGGTGAGAGTGTGGGTTGGGTGTGCAGTGACCTGCCCAGGTATGGTTGGTCGTTACAGGGGCCCAATGAAGATGGAGTCCCAGGGCTATTCCAGGTGTAATGAGGCATAGCAGATGACCTTGCCCAAGGCTTCTCAGTGCAAGTTCTCATGTGGTTGCGCCACATACAGAATGGATGTACTCACTTAATGCAAATTCAGTCATTTATTCATACAGTATTCATTACAAAATTGTAATATAACTGTTTGTAATGTTACAACATTTACCAGTAAGGAAACACTGAACATTTATCATGGTGCAACATTCTTGTCTCTGACAAACACTACATTCACAAAAACACACATTACACCCTTACGTTGAAGGGCCTCACAGATGACTTGTTTGAATCCCTTTTTATGGACTGCATTTTTTCATGCTGAAAAGTGAACAGTTAACGAAGGTCATCAAAGCATAAGAATTCACTTTGCATTTTGGTACGTGTGTGTATTCATGACATAGAAAAGTTCAGTGACTGAACCATTTTATCCGGTTACATCTCTGCCGTGTAAACAACTGGTGTTCATTATCAAACCAGTAATAGCATAGATATAACATCCCAAGGCCACATTAAAAGGAGAATCATCAAAAAAGTGTCAAACCCTTTTAACTTTTAAATGCTGGTAACAAAGCTATTGGCAGTGACAGTTTTTCACTGCTGTAGATTGAGCCCCTGAAGCAATACTGATGGCATAGTAACACAGACTATCATGACCAGGCATACATCGCAGGCTTGGAACGATATGGGTATAAGTGACATGTCACTATCCTTAAAGGATCACCAAAACAAAAACTGATTAAAGCTTGACTTGAATGTTACTTCCTTTTGTTTTTCATTAATGATGTGTAAATTAATGTGTCAATTAATTCATACCCTTTTACCAGTAGACAAGAGCTTTTTTTTTTTAAGCACTATGTCACTTACAGCCACATGGTTCTGACCCAACGGCATACACCTATATGCATGGCCAAAAACATCATAACAGTAATCTCATACTGTTACATACAGCGGTTCATCTATTGTTTTTACAGTTTTTAAAATAGACATTCAATCCAACCATGGCTTGACAGTAAGTCCCTCCATGTAGAATATAATACAGGTGCCCAGGAGTCTTAGTATCATCACAAGGCACTCTAAGGCTATATAGAAGTGTTATTCATGCTAAGTTAAGCAGAAACATGCAAGTGGGTATCATCCGAAAGTGAAGTGATAGGTTATGACTGCCAACAATGAAAGCCCAGACCTTGTATGTGGACCAGTACTGTAAAATGTCAAAAACAAACCTGATCTATGACAGGGCTAAAGCTTCTGTTGGTGGGAAGTTCTCTTCCTATGAAAATAGATGTGATTCAACAGAGATGGACAGTCTAGAATGCATTGTGAGATGAACTCACAAATACATTTAAGGGCATACCAGGCCGACCACTGTAAACTGACCACAATACCGCCTGACCACCGCTGCTGCCGATGGCGCTGATGCCAATGATTGAGTTGGGCACAAATGAGCTGACTGACCCAAGAGGAAAAGAGGTGCACTTTAATATGTTTAAAGCACAATAAAAGTATTTTATCGATAAGAAAAAGTCTTTATAAGTCCAAAGACACCAAGTAAATCCTGTAGTGAGCTTTTTTCACCTGCATTCTAAACGCCTCTTTGTGTTGTTCCAAATTTATTTTTAAAAAGTATCAAGTCTGCATTAAGTGCATTTAAAGGCACACTAGGCAATGTTTTTAGTTTTTCAGCTTTGTATGATTAAATGGCATATTACAAGGTGAATGAAGGCTCTCTCGGCTGTATCTAGTGTAGGTTCCATGGTTACTACACTTGCAGGATCTGAAACACTGGGTCAGGAAACAAAACTGAAAGTGACTGAAATCGAAAACGCATTTATTAGTGGCTTGTCAGTCTGCGTAAAGCACAAAACTGATCATCGCCGGTTGCTATTCTGTGGTTTGTCGCAGTATTCGCAGTCTTGCCTGGTATGTCTTTAAATAACATGGCAAGGTACCCACTGTTAATTCATTGAACTGTTCCAAAGTAGTGCACTCCGTAAGTAAAGAAGCACCTGAAAAGCACATTTCTGAACCCTACGCAAACTACTGAAAAGTGCACTTTTCTACACCTCTTTTCTATCTGGGGAGGTTGGTGTTGCGGAGCTCACAACAATTTTTAGCCACAAACATTCATCGTCAGGCCCTACACTATCAGACGTCCGTCCATCAGCCCGGTGTGCACGCACTGTCCTGACATATTCTGTGCCACTGGGTTGGATGAGTTACAATTTCAACAACAAAGAAAGTAACATTCAGAACTGTGTACGAGTTTTCCCCCAAGCCTGAGTAGATTTCATGGAGTAACATAAAACAGAGGTAGAGACCAGAAAATGCTACTTAGATGGAACTAAAAACCCTTTTTTCCAGCTTGAAGGGCCACATTGATACATTCAGTCCAGATACTAGTTAAAATGTCAGATGAAGATGAATCCACGGTCAGAGTAATGATCTTTCCACCTGCTAAAAAAAATAGATGACTAAACTGGATGAAGCATCTGTCAGTTCTCGTAATTCGTGTGCTCAGGAGTACAAATCTCTCATCCTTTCAGTGTTGTGATAGAACTTTGATTTAGGCATTGTTACTCTTACCCACAAGGCCCAGTGGAGGGGAAAAAAGTCAATGCCTTTGACATTCTTCACTTAAAACCTCATCAAAAGAGAGGCCAGGGTGGGACTGGGTGTATGGGAGGTTGCGGGAACATCATGGTTCTCAACAATGCTCCTGCACCCTAAAGCACAAAGTGGTCACAGCAAGCAACAGGAAACAGAGTTGGCTTGTGTGCTCTTGCCATCAGGCAGGACACAGACAGAGTCAGTCAGTCAGTCGGTTCGGTTCGGTCAGCACTGGAGCAGTCATGAGTTTTAGGAGGGCTCTGGCTGCCCTTCATGACCGTCTCATAGGACGGCGGCGGCTCCATCTCCCAGGGTGGCGGTGTCCGAGGGAGGCTCTGCTGACTAAGGTGGTGTGATAGAGGCGGGAGGGCGCCAACAGGCCTGACTCCTTGTTCCTCCTCCTCAGCAGCCCGGCGGATCCTATCGAGTCTCCTGAGGACAGAAGAGATCAGCAGTTTCAATGTCTATCAACTCACCAGCCATACTCAAACCATAAATATGCCAACTGCTTATTTAAAATGTACTGCATTTACATTGAAGAATATCACTCACAAAAAACTTACTATTGTCACAATTACTCTATTTCCTCAGTATTATCCCTACTATTGCAAGTAAATTCTTAGTTATGTTACTTATTTTAAGTCATCAAATCTGCCAAATAATTAAACAATTAGAGTCTGCTGTAGATAAAATTTTTCAAAGAGCAAAAATACACATATGTGCTCAATGTGCAGATGGCATTTTGCTCATTACACCTTATATTTAAAAGGCACAAGAATATCTTTGTATTCTAGATGGAGCAAGTAAGTCTGGCTGGTTGTAAGAGACACTAATGGACAATGAAAATGCTCTAGTTCAGTGGTTCAACCTGGGGTCCGCGCCCTCCACTGGGGTGCACTAAAGATCACAGAGGGTGCACACAATTTTGTCTCGCTGCGGTTGTGAGGTTACCCAAATTGTATTTGTCCACATTAAATTTACAAAATCCCCAAAACACACCCAATAGGATAATCCAAACTCTGCAAATTCAAGACGAGACACATTCTACGCGTCACTAGTAGTGAGGATATCCCATGATATACCATGGGTGACTCTTCACAACTAAGATCGCTCTGCATTTTCCATTGCGAGAACTTCCAAGCCGTTCATTAACTGTTGCATTGTTTGGGAACAGGAGACATAGAACTAAGTTCAGAACTATTTGGGGGGGCAGAGAATGAACTTAAAACTTTGTTAGTTGGCAATGTAACTGTTGTATAAAAGCAATATGACACTCATGGTCGTGAGGTTGTTTCTAGATATCCTTTACTGATCCACATCTGTGAGGATATCCACGAACAAGAGTCAAGATCGAAGACAGTCTTTATTACATCTCATTATACTAGTATAAGAGAATAAAATTCTAGTGTTTTTGCCCCTCAAATAATATATAAATAGTGTATATTAAAAATATTAAGTGTTGAGAGAGAGAGAGAGTGTGTGTGTGGGCCTTGTCGGTTGAAAAAACAGTTCTGGAGTCTGGTGGTCCGAGCCTTAAGACTACGATATAGCGCTTGCCAGATGGTAGCAGCTCAAACAGTCCATGACTAGGATGGCTGGGGTCCTTACTGATTCTTTGGCCCTCCTGATGCATTGCCTCATACAAGTTCTGGATGGAGGGCAGAACACATCTATAGATGCTTTGTGATGTGGATCACCCCTTCACAGATGCAATGCCTATAATTAGCAGATTAACTTCCAAACCATGGAGTGATGCTCCTGGTCAAGATGCTCTCTGTGGTGGCTCTATAAAAGGCCTTCAGGATCTTTCGCATCCTAAACTTCCTTAGCCGTCTGAGGTGGAAGAGGCATTGCTGAACAATCTGGTCAGTGTGGATACCTCAGGTAAGGTCTTCTGTGATGCTAACACCAAGGAATTTGAAGTTGTTCACCCTTTCCACTGTAGAACCATTGATGATAATGGGATCCAATCGATCTCCTTTCTTCCGAAAGTTTACTATCAGCTCCTTGGTCTTTGCAATGTTGAGAGAAAGATTGTTGTACTGTGGTTTCATTAGCAAACTTAATGATCATATTAGAGCTATACATAGCTGCACAGTCGTGAGTGTACAGTTAGTAAAGGAGAGGGCTCTGGACACAACCCTGAGGAGCACCTGTGTTGATGGTCAAGGGGATTGAAGTCATGGAGCCCATTCTCACCACCTGATGTTGCCCTGATAAGAAGTTCAAGATCCAGCTGCATAGTATGGTGTGCAGACCAAGACATCTGAGTTCACAGTTAAGTATACTGGGAACAATCGTGATGAATGCAGAGCTGTAGTCTACAAACAGCATCCTAACATATCTTCTCCAAATGTGTCAGGGAGGAAGGTTGTAGGCAAATTGATGAAAGTCCAGAGTAGGTGGAATCATCCTGCAAATGATGTTCCTCATAAGTCTCTCAAAACTTTTACCCACGATCAGAGTGAGTACCAAGGAACAACAGCAGTTATTCAAGGTGGTGATTTTGCTTTTCTTTGGCAGTGGAACAATGATGGATGACTTGAAGCTGCTTGGTACAATGCACATGGACAGAGAGAGGTTGAATATATCTGTAAACACACCAGCCAACTGCTCTAAACATGCTCTGATGACAAGACCAGGGGTCGGTTTCCCAAAAGCATCGTTGCTAACTTCCGTAGCTACTTCCTTAGTTTGAACGATGAACTTACGACACAACTGTTTCCCAACGGCATAGTTCGTACGACGCAACTAACGATGTTGATAACTACGTTAGTCCGATGCATAGTTTCACGACGTAGGTGTTTCCCAAAAGCATAGTTTGAACGATCCATCGTAAGTTGTGTCATTCAGACGATTAGCATGGGGCTGTAGTAGAAGCATAGTTAGGGTCAGGTGACGTCTTCTTCATGTTTTTGGGGCTGAAAATGTCAGGATTGGGCTCCTTGTGATTCATTACTCCCACCTACAGCGTGAATGAATTAACTCACTTTTTAACTTTACAGCACAGTTAGGATGGAAAGATGTTAATGTTTTAAACCCAAATGGTAGTATAACCCCACAGAAATTTCAAATTGCAACGTCGATACAATTACATAATTGCATCAACATGTTGAAGTGAAAAACAAGTCATCGTTAGTGCTCTCCCGCCTGAATTCGAACTCGGAACTAACAAAATGCCAATTAGGTAAACACCTAACATCAGTGTCGTGTTCCACTGGACCACTATTGCCACAACGAGGAAGCAGTGCAACATTTATCTGTCTGTCAAGATAAGTAGTCTTTAAATAAATTCTAAACTAGCATTTGGTGTAGATACTCACTAAATAATGTCGTGCTTGCCAAATATATTCCTTGTATTTCCTGATAAATATGAAGCTTGAATTGGTGCATTCATAATCTTGTCTTGACATATCCTTGATTTGTGAAACATTTTCAATAGGCTTCAAACTCATTGCTCCTGTTATTTAAAGTCCATACAAATATGACACACGTTGTGTCAGTGTATATTATCATCAACAGCTGTTATAACATTCTAAGTTTAACAAGACAATATTGGCGATGCCTGCCCATGATACTGACATGCTTTCCACAGCGAATGCATCCGAGTACTCTCCAAACGTTTCCGAAACATCTGTAGACTATGCAGTTTGGACGACGGTATTACGAACCAACGTCGTTCCAACTTACATCTTACGACGGTGGTTAGAGAGTTTTGGGAAACAGTCGGATTTCGCAGGATGTCAGTTCGGACGATGTTCGTACTTCTGTCGTTTCATGCTAACATCCGTCGTTGTTTGGGAAACACACGCCTGGTATCCTATCAGGCCCTGCTGCTTCATGGATGTTGAAGGAAGGTATTCCGCACATCAGCCACTGTGACCATGAGGCCTTCATCAACGGAGAGGTAAGTGATGAAGGCGGTTCTTTCTAGAGGGTCAGTGGTAACCTCAAAGCAGGTACAGAACCTTTATCCGGGATGTTCGTCTGTTAAAGAAAACTGTTAAAGTTTAATGTTTAGCTCTCATGAAAAGAGACATATAGGGCCTAGTTATATGTCCTTGCAGTTATTAATTCGGTTCTTATCTCCCTTAAAGCGATGTTTCAGAGTAGATTTTACTACATTGCTTTGCACTACGAAGCCATCTAAATACCCCATCCAAAGTTTTGTTACCGTGGTCGAACATTGACGGAGATAACTGAGCTTGTCGAATGGCTTGCTACAGCCGGACATGGAACATATGATGTATCTTGTAAATTACACCACTAAACGTGCAAGTAATAAACTTCCACAGTAGTGTAAATAGAGTATGTACAGTACTCACAAAACGCTGCACTGGATCATTTGTAAGTGTACCATGAGTTTATTAGAAACAATTTTTGCCCGATCGCTGCTAGTCTCAAAAATCCAACATGGCAACACTGCACTGGTTTGGGAAAAGCAAACAAAAGTCCCCCTACTAATGCAGTGATATTTGTTAATAAAACTATTTTACAAAAAATATTAGTTGAAACCAAGTTGTTTTACTTCAACAAATGTCACTGCATTTGTCGTTAGATGCATCGCTTTCTGTCAGGAAGTTGCCATGCTCACAGAAGAAATATGGGGACTTTTACTTGCTTTTCCCAAACCAGTGCAGTAACATTGTGTGTGTGTGTGTGTGTGTGTGTGTGTGTGTGTGTGTGTGTGTGTGTGTGTGAGTGAGTGAGTGAGTGAAAAAGACAGAGATGCACGTGATGACATGAAAAAAAAAAAGTTGTCTACAGCCTACACAGAGAAGCCTTGTCTACAGCCTACACAAAAGAAGGAGAATAAGAACAAGAATCTACAACTGCTGTGTAATTTTATAAAATAGAAGTTTATAACTAATCACGTTTTTACTTTTAGTGTGTATATGTGTGTAGAAGTTAGGGTTGAGGGACCTGGCTTATCCTGGACACAGGCAAGGGGGGCTCCAAGGAAAAAAGGTTGGGAACCACTGCTGTAGATGGAGCAAGTATAGTCTGTCTGGTTGTATGAGACACTAATGGACAATGCCAATGCTTAACTTGAGGAATTTTGTTTACTTCTCTTCACAAACAAAAAAGAAAAAAAAAAAAAAAAGAAGTGCTCCCAGCCTGCTGTGATCACTCCAGTGTGTTCATAATACAAACACAACTTCCTAAACACATACACATTGTCTCTCTTTCTCTCTCTCTCTCTCTCTCTCACACACACACACAGGCACACATACGCAATGTTGCACAACAGTTTGGATCAGACTAAAGCGAAGACTTTCTCTTTCTGTGCAGTGTGTGCAAACAAAACCTCTGCACTCTTTTGAGAATACCCTCCAAAGCAGTCAAACACTATTTCCCAGTATGAGAAAGTATGGGGAAGTATCACCCTTCCTATGCACATGAAGATAAGCATCTCTAAGCCTTTTCAAATTTCAGAATTTCAATAAACATGCATGATTCAAGAAACAAGCTGTTGACATTTTTTTTGATGGACTTCCATCATAAAACAACTCACAAGGAAACCTTTTTATTCTGGCACACACCTCCTCGCCTGTAATCTAACTGCAGTGACCTCAAATCAGCTCATATTTGCACAATGGCTGAAACACTTTCAATCGGTTCAGAGTGCCAGGCAGTCGGCGTGGCATGGACAAAGGCCCTTCGTTCAGGATGTCTGGATCTCATTATTACCAGCCCCTGTTCTCTCATGCCAAGTTCCCTCGCCCACTCACCGAGTCCCATGCCTGGCCCAGCTCTAACTGCAATGACAGACCGGTGGGCCGCAGGAATTAGCCTGGCCAATGGCCGCCATTGTCTCGACCAGCACGGAAGTTAGGTCAGTTCCTCTCTGTGATGCCAGTTGAGGCCAGAGGGGAGGGGAAGTGAATGAAACCAAAGGTGAAGAATTCTTGGCTTCAGAAGTCCAAGAGGACCACTAAGACCGAATGACTATGTTTTAAAGCTAAAAACGAGATATTTACAGATCTACACCAGACCTTTCCTTCAAGTAAAACATAAATGACGTAACACTGCTTGTCGTATCATCTGAAAGCCAAGTCTCACACCATTTGTACCTGTCCCTCATGTGGCACTGTCAAAGTCTTGCCAACACCCAGACCTGTTTGAAGTACAGCACATGCTCAATTTCAGATGACCAGGCAGTGCAAGCTTTGCTCCAGTGGTGCAGGGGTGCTAAGCTTGGATTCCTCATATATTCATGTCAGCTGTTGCTGTACCTTGATGTTAGTTTGACCTTTTGGTGCACCCTAACCCCCCAAAAAGTAAAGAACGTGTAGCTTGAGAATTAAATGCAAATATTATTATGTTTTTTTCAAGGTGCCAAAGTTCCGGGAGCTGTTGAGAGATGCATTATTGTATGAACTACTGCGGCAATAGTAGATCATACACAGATCCAAGCTAAAGTGGTTTTGTCATCCAAAGGGTAAACAAAAAGTGCTTTCTCTTGCTTGACCTACTTCTTTCATCAGAATATCCATTGTATTTCTGCCTGTCTTGTCATGATGAGTATCAGACAAACCAATCACAAAATATTTTACTGTGCAGGACAAAAATCACTTTAGTTTTTAGATTTCTATCTGTGAGGAGTTTGTTGATATT
>JAVQKI010417007.1:0-13167 GCA_036025975.1 Nematalosa erebi | reverse complement strand
AAAATATCCAGTTTTCTTCTCAAAGGTCTGGTCACCTTTATGAACACTACTGTATACATGGAGTGCATGATGATAATCCCATATTAATATAGTAATAATTCCTTTTTGTGCTTTGAATGCTGAGTTTTACGGGCATTTTGTCACACACATTGAATGTCTGATATGATTAGGCCTACTGTTTTTGTACCACATCACCAGTGACACCACCTGCCACATTCAAAGTGTCTCTTTCAGATGTGTTCAAGTATGTGCAAACATATGTATGTTGTTATGTCTGTATGTGTTAGAGGCTGTGATTATGCATGGAAATGTGTGTGTGTGTGTGTGTGTGTGTGTGTGTGAGTGAGAGGCAGAGAGAGAGAAACAGTAGGAACTGAAAGAATGATTGTGGTGTGCCTATGCATGTGTATGCATATGCATGTGTGTGTGAGTGTGTATGTGTGTGTTAAGTGGGTATCAGATGGATCTGCTCGTCAGTGGCTGACAGCGTCAGAGTGGACAGATGATGTTCAGCGGTAAATCACTGCCGGTTTTCTCTCCAGCACCTGTCACTGTGATGGGGCTGCTCTGCAGGGGGTCCAGCACTCCCCTTCCCTTCCTCTTCGCTCTTCTCTCTCTCTCCTCACCATCCTGCTCTCCACTCCGTCTATCTCTTACTTCACCATTGCTCAGCCTATGGCTGTGTGTATTCTTCCTGAAACATATGAAGACTTACATGGTCACATGTAGGCTTACTATTAAAAACCACAATAAAACACATTGGTATACCAATGTATACACTATTCTATCATTGACCATGAAGCTGAATATGACCTCTGACTGCATAACAATGTTTTCACATTCAGGTTTGAAACCTGTCCAGGTCTTTCTAACCCAAGTAAAATGTTTCTGGCATACGTTATAAAGGGTCACTTGCACAGTTGTAACATTGTAATAACACCAAGAAGGTACAAATACCTATTTAAACTTGGCCTTCAGAACAAAGAAAATGCAGCTAGTAAAAATGTGAAGCTGGGGTGAGTGATGTAGTAATGAAATGATACAAAATCTAAGCTCACATAACTCTTACCCACTGTTCTTTGAATCATAGACCTTTTCCACCAATGGAAAGCCAGCCACATTCTGGTTCACGTTCCAGATGTTGGACCATTCAATGCATAGCAATCAAAATAAATCTGAATGTGAAAAGTTGGTTCCAAGCTGTTTTTTCCCATGTGAACTTGAGTAGCCATGCTACTCCACAGTTCAGTAATACACAACACCCTTTGGTGATGACACTTGCATCACAAGCTGTGAATGCAGGCTGGTTCACTAGACAGCATTAAGGCTTAAAGAATACTGAATGGAGCAGGAACAAGATCCGTTCTTTTTGTTTGTTTCTTTGTTGGCTGAAAAAACACCCCTTCACTGAGGAACTTGCATTTCAGGGCACTGTGGCCTTTTTGTGTGTTCAGTTTTCTTTTCTGGAAACCATACTCTTAAATTACTGCCTGACTGACAGGAATGGGTTTTCTGATCTTGCCACTTATTACAAAACCTGACCAAAACATTTACAGCTGAAGCTGGAAGCCAGGGCCGTCTGAGGAGCCTCTAAAAGCACTGGCATTGACTATATTCACCTGTGTGAGTCTTAAGCTGTCAGTTAAGTGTACAGCAATACAAACACACAAACTCTTATCTGCCTTTTTTACCTCTCTTGTCAAATAAACCTAAAAATCATGCCAGAGATGGATTGAAAGTGTGAGGATAACATCCTGACACAGCGTACGCATGGCTATGTGTAAGAAATCACATATGGCGCTCACACTCTTGCACAGGCGGCGCCGTCCCCACCTCTCATCTAAAAATGGAACACTCAAAGGAACATATTGCAACAGACCCAAACCCCGGCTCTCTCCCTGGCACAGGCCACGGCAGCGAGTTTGGGCCAATGAAAACACACAGTCCCCTGCCTCCACTTTTAATTGGGATATTTTAACGCCATTAGCGGAGGAGGCTGTGTGCCTGCTTGGAAACCGGCAGGTCCTGGACTTTCTGTGTTTGCCTTCGACGTTCTCCCTATGTTGTCTCACTCTCTGTGCACACATACACAAAACTAATTTTACCGACATTCACTCATGCCACTGGCTATCACCTACAACTACCAGGTGAGATATTAACCAGCATGGGAATCACACTCTTTCAGTAATCTGGGCCAATCTGATTTCATCGGTAAACAGAAAATTAAGTCTGTGAGTGGGGCAAATACTGCTCTTTCACTGCTGGATTGATTTAGAAGAGTCTACGTTTATCAGGTCTCACTACTTAATTTGTTTCTTTTCCATGTATAGTATAGATGCATATAGTAGGCCTCTGTAAAATGAACACTGCCATAAGACATCCAACTTTCCAGAATTACCTTGTGTAGGCAATAAGTAAGGCAGGTTCTCCTTGTCTGCTATTAACACCATAGTGCCATCTGCTGGGATCCAGAGGAGAGGCAGGCGAGGTAATTCAAACAGACGGCCCATATTTGATATCCAGCCAAACACCCTCCACAGGACCCTCCCCTTCCACCCCAGCCTACGCTCAAAGCAATACCCAGGGATGGGTCTGTGCCAGCTATATTTTCTGGTCTGCCTTCCTCGCAAGAAAACTTCTTTAATTTCATTCATGGATCTGCACACCATGGTAGGAGAGGCAAGATGGCTGTGTGAGTGGTCAGGATGACAAGGAGAGCTGTGGGCTTTGCTCCATCTCCTGTGGCTGGATGGCAAGCCTGCTGTGTTGGAACCAGTAGCCTACCCCAGGTCTATGTGTACATGGCTCTGCAATCTCATCTTATTTTTCCACATGGTTGGCGAGAGTTTATAACCCCTCAGTCAATAATTAATATTGGCAAAAATTGAATGGAAGCCTTCATTAGACAAACAAATTGTCTTTCGTCTGCACTTTCTGAAGGGCTGTGCACATGATGTAAGCCATGTTAAAAACTCTACTTCATAATAAATCACAAGGAAGGATGCGGAGGTCTGAATAACTTACGAGTAGAGTGATAAACAAGTTGGTAGGAAAGTGACAGGGAAATATTGCAGAGCTGATCAAAGAGGAACAGGGAAGAGAGCTCCAGATGCGCGAATCTCAATGAGCTCCACACCTGCACCTGGTAAGCACATCAATTAATAAGCCTGAGATAACTGCTTGGATATTTTGGCCTCTACCAAAGTATCTTGTTGAGAGAACTGGCTACGCATCAAAGCACTGATTTGCTATAGGCCTAAGTGTAAATCATATTATTCGTTTAGAGAAAATGGATGGACATGGGGTGAGAATGGTTGTCCCAGCACCAATCATTATTCTGGAATATTCAATTTAGTACACAATATGTTATGTTTATTGAAATGGTGTTACTGATCAAACAAATCTTCACCTTTACCATAACCTACCACTTTCCATTAATGTGGGCTAATCAGACCTAAATCAAACCAATAAATAATAATAACAAAAAAATTCTCCAGAAATTTACTGTAAAATGTTCCATAGATCATACAGTATCTTTTCAATACAATGTAGTCATGGCTCTACCATTTCCTCTGCCAGTATAGGCCAGTGGCGTCAAAATCTTGAGCTCTCATCTATTGTTAAAAAAAAAAAGATTGAAGTTGTCTAATCGCTCCCTCTGCTGGTTGATTTCATGGGTAAACCACTTTAAAGTTTTGATGGAGAGTCAACCCCACAAAGGGAGCGCCAGGCGCGGTCGAGTATTTATAATAACCCACCCAACATAAGAACTTTGAAGAGGTTTGTCATATGGAAAACGGGGCACTGAGCAGAGATTTGTGGGTAATGGGTAGAAGGGTATATAGCAATCAACCAGAAAAAACAGCAGCAGCTGGTTGGCCTCTGGCAAAAATTGAACAAAACAACACCATCTACTGACTGCCAAGTCTAGCACTAGCCTATATTCTGATGTTTTACAAATAGGAAGCATGCATATGCATGACCTTTTCTTTTGTTTGCGTCTTTCAATAGCATCTGCATTTTAAAAAATGACATTTTAGCCTAGGCCTACCAGTTTCTTTTCATTTTCTCTTTGTACCCAACTGGGCACGTGCGGGGACGCGTTCTCTCCATGTAAGTAGTAGGCTACACTCAATACAACCCCTCCGAAGTAGTTACCATTAAAACGCAGTCTACAAAACAAACAAACGTACATGGATGTAAGTGGAGAAAGTCTGGCAAAGACTTCGAGCCATCCATCATTAACTTCGCTGCGGTCCCCGTCTCGTTTTCTTGCGCGCCTCCTTGCCTGAATTAATTGAGTGGCACGGAGAGGACGCAGTGTAGCCTCGGGCTGCTCTCCCTCCACCGTCTGTTCCTGAAATCTCGGAGAGGTACGGGCAGAGAAATTGCTGACACAAAAAACACCAACCCAGCCGGCCAAAGTCTAGAGTAGCACATATAAGCTATCTCACCACGCCGGCGCAAAACGCTCTGATTACTTCTTGTCAGTACTGGGGCATCTTCTGCCACAGCATGGAAAACAATCGACTTCAGAACGGGGGTGGTTAGGAAATTGGGTGATACTGGCCCTGCATGACACCAAATATCAAACCAGGTTACAAACAAAATTCGTCATTATTAATGACATGTTTATTTTATGTGAAGAGGCAATCACAATAAACATCGTAAAGTGGCAAAACTCTTTCATTTCAATATTTTCAGGGAAAAACGAGCCAATAATTCGTTTTCCCTCCATATGCAGATAGATGTAGGTAGAAACAAAGCTTAACACAATAATGAAGTTAGTACCTGAAACAGGTGGTTTCTGAGCAGAGATATGCATGGCATACCTATCCTATGGCAGAGGAAATAACGTCATAATACTTTTTAAACTCTAACATACCAGTGGCATCAGAGCAACAAAAATATAGGCCTACTGCTGGATGAAATGAAATGCAGTTGTATGTTCAGATGAGTTTCATTTCCTTACAATGGCTAGGCCTACATCTTCCAAATGTGTCAAATGACATTTACTTACCTGCAAGGTCAGGCACATGAATATTTAAAGGTGTGCCCCAAGAAAAACAAAGGATGCTATTCCACTTAAGAGATACATATGAAATGTATAATACACCCCTTCCCGGCTCATTACATGCAGGTTATGCATTTCTCTAGATGGAGGAGGTCAAGGTCTTTCTTTTGCCCACTTAAAATCACTGTGAAACTGGCTGTGTTCCAAATCAGGTGCAGACCCAAAAAGTAAAGGTAAGGGCAGGTTGTTGACCAGCTCAGAGGATATGACCGTATGTGTTTACAACTCCTGACGAAATCTAAATTTAGTGAAGAGACTTAAAGAAGTGATCCCCCATGTGTATACTGAGGCAGGTGAGGACATGTTCTGTTCCCCTGAGAGAGGTCGGAAGCACATGGATAAACACAGACTAATGATCAACTGACATCACTGTGTCACAGTACCATTTGATCTTCAACTAAGACAATGGACTAAAGACTAAGTCGCAATGCAAATTAATTTTCATACAAAAAATGGAAATATATTAAATAGTAATATATTACTATTTATCAATGTCCTATCTCCCTTAAAACGTTTAAGGCTTACATGGTAGGTATAATGACCTACTATGTTTCAGTTTAACCTTTTCACTCCAATTTTCAAAAACAAATTTCTTACAGTAGCAACTAATATCACATGGCTTAATGCAAGGCCATGAGATCACAGGGACCAGAGGTGAAACAGGCACAGTCACACTGATTCTCACTCTTTCTCTGTCCTGCAAACAGCCACCTTTCCTGGGCTCATCCTGGGCCACTAAGCGGATTTCTGGGCACGTTTCTACCAGCAGGATGAGGCCAGAGCTAAGGGGATTAGCACGGGGAAACGCAGGACACAGGTGGCAGCCAGCGCGAGACGACCAAGGAGAGGCGTGCCAGAGGGAGTCCAGCCATGGCAAGCAGGTCTGGGCTGCGCTGGGCTGGGCTTTGCGGCAGAATGCAGAGGGCATGAGAACCACCTGCATTGAGTTAAACTCTTGGCATTGAACTGTGACTATAGGACAAGTCACAACAACTGGTTTTGTTTGTCTGGATTCAAAATGAAAACGGCTAATGATGAGTACAGATATTTCAGTTACCGGGTTTATTTATTCAGCTTAACATTTAACAACATGATGCTCAAGTATTAAACTGCTGTTTCATAAACAAAAAATGCCTTCTCATGCACTTGAAAAGTCAAAGGAGGAATATCACATTGATCATCTCGTTATTTAAAAAGTCATAAAATAAAGCGTGACAAAAAAGTTTAGCAATCACTGTCTGAGAGAAACTGCCACTGATGTTTAAACATAATCCAAGTTATTGCTAGGCTGTAACAGTAGAACAGCATTCAAGGTAAAAATACCACAAAAACCTGAAGCAAAATCTTCTAATTTGGTTCATAGACAGTGTTCCACTGTATAATTTAGGTCAGGACTTGATCAAATGGGCAAATAAAATAACAACCTGAAAACACTGACATTAGGACACTGTATGAAACTTGCACTACCTCCCCCTCATGTAACAGTCCTCAGTAATAATCTAACCTCCAGAGAGGGTGACATGGCTGGTTGATGCGGATTAGGCACAACATGAAGGTCATCAAGGTCCTGGAATGCCCTGATACTTCCCCTGGAATGTCACCATCAACTTACAGTATAACCTAAGAAAACAGATCACTTTCCATTTTCAGTGAGGCAGCTGGGTAATTTTCTTGAGAATGTGGTTTTGCAAGGAATCTATCGCATTTATTGCACAACTGTACAGTCATGTCCATAATGGCAACATTATTGCACAATTTGGTCCTTAATACGATTACAATTTCTTGCATCATTCTTAGATGGAAAGAGCAATACATTTTCATGTGGTTAACTCACATGCCATAAAGAATGCACAACAAAGTACTTTTCTCTGCTCCTCCAAAACCAATTTACTATAAGTGATGCTTTATTTTGTTCTTCCTCTCCTGATGTGCCAAAAACAAACATGGCCAAGCCTGTGTTTTCACTGCCTCTGATCCTACAAAATCTGTGTGGTGCTGAAAGGAGCCCTGCACACGCTACTTCATCCCAAAGATCCCCGGAAGCTTGCGCTCTAACTTTCTTTTGGGCGCAGGCCGAACTTTAGCTTAATCTCATTACCCTGTGACTTCTGCTCAATGAACGTATCCTCACAGTGTAGCAAACAAGCCCAGACAGTCAAGAGAAGAGAGACACAGAGACAAAGGACATATGATCAAGCTTTTCCAAGAGGTCTCTGGTTGTACTCAACATCAATGATGGAATAGAAAAAGCAGCCAGCAAAATATGATGCACCATACATTGCATAGATAAGAGGAGTCATTTTTCCCACTTGTTACCAATTGCACTAAGGTCACGCCCTTATTATTCAAAAGCCTAATTAAATCACAATCATCTACACA
Organism: Nematalosa erebi; assembly: GCA_036025975.1. Classification (NCBI taxonomy): domain Eukaryota; kingdom Metazoa; phylum Chordata; class Actinopteri; order Clupeiformes; family Clupeidae; genus Nematalosa; species Nematalosa erebi. Next base: position 5,714 of record JAVQKI010417007.1, on the reverse strand, counting down.
CTAAATACAAAAAGTGGATTTTCATCCTCTTAAAATGCCTGGCTTTACATATAGGGTTGATATATGCACAGCAGCAAAATTTGTCATGAATAATTAGCTGTTGCTCCTGCTTAAGAGTGCTAATAAATTAAAAGACTTCGCCACAATCTCTGTGGATGCTTACAGTGAGTGAATTCACTATGAAAAATGACCAAGATTTCAAGCCACCATGGTGGAGCAAACGGAGAGAGAACAGCACCACACCCAAGCCCCCATCCCCTCTCTGATATCAGCTCCAAGTAGAGTGGAGAGAGGATGGGCTAGGGTAATGAGGGCCAGAGATTGGAGCTGTTGTTGGTTTTTGCATTTAAAGCACACAACGCCATTGCACTTTTATTGCCGTTTTGAGTAGTGCTTCAGACATGTTGCTAAACTTAAGTTGTCAACGCATCGTCAGTGTGAAAGCAGCAGGGAGGGGATGGGGGTAACCGTGGTAACAGTGGAGGAGCCCTGGGTCCTGAGGCCCATGGCATCACTCTAGAATCCGTGCACCTTCAGCTGTTCCTCCTTCACAATGTTGATCTGGAGCAAGGCAATTAAAAACAGAAAACATGTTACAAAATGTAAGCAGCCGACATGGTAAAGTTGTTCGCTTCAATGATTGATATTTTATTGTATGATATTAGTATTATCATTTCAATGTCTCAATTCCAAAAACATTTTCAGTAAGGTGAATAAAGGTAAAGGCATTCTGAAGTCATTACACAGTGGTGCTAAGGTCATATATCTGTATATCTTGATGTTGCTAGTGAGCCAATGTCCCATTGATTTGGATGGGTTGAAAAGCTCACCTCCAGGAGGAACTGGCAGATGTTTTTCCTCTGGTCTCCCTGCAGCTGGATGACCTCTCCGTATTCAGGGTGCTCAATCACAGTACCATTGCAGGCAAATTTCTTTAAAAGGACATCACATACAAGCACAAATGGTTAGCCTCCTCATGCATGCAAGTCTTTCTAAGGTGCACACTACACATCACAGAGCCTCATTAATTTATTAAAATAAGTCCAAAGTAGGGATGCACCAATCAGATATTATTAGTTTAGCCTACACACGTGTGAATATGTCGCTAAGTTTTACACAAAGAGCAGCCAACAGAAAAGTTACATTCCATTCAACTAACGACCCGTTTAGCGCAAGCAAACACGACAGCTAACATCAATAAATGTTGGCTTTTTGTTGATAATCTAAAACTCACTAGTGAAAACAAATATACTGGCTGTAGCGCATCCAGGTAGGGCCACTGGTCAAAAAAAGTCCCTGAGGACTTTATTTAAACTGATTTATATCAGTTTAAACAATCAATTCATATTTATTTAAACTGATGCAACATAATGGAAACATAATTAACATCTGCAACAGTCTACTGAGCTCCATTGACACCTTACATAGAAACAAAGTTTGTTTCACCAAAGTTCTGTCCAGAAATTTAAAGTGACAGGTGCCTAATTCGACCAAGGCCCATAAACATCAAACACAAAGTAATGACACTGGTGCATGCTTATTTATTTTTAACTATATTCTAAATAACAATGTATTTCATTTATGTCTATGTCTGTGTTATTTAGTTCTGCTTCTTGTCCTGTTCTAGGCTTGAAAATAATGCCCAGTTAGAAGAGCAGTGCAGTAAAAGCTGAGGATGATGCCTATCTCCTAATTAAATGGGGATATCGGATTAGTATCAGGTTTCGACCGAAATGCAAAACCTATGTATCAGAATCATTATATGAACTAAATAAGGTGGATTGGTGCATCCATAGTCCAAAGAATCATTAAGTAATCGTTTTGTTCATCTGTGTGAGGCTTGCACAAACTTAACAATGGTAATAACCAAACACCAGAGGTGTCAGACTGACCTTATGACCCTTGGGGCTTAGTGTGATAGGCAGGCCAGCGGTATTCAGTAAGCTCAGGCATGCCTTTACTTCCTCATATGACAGTAAGCCTTGAATACACACTACAAGGGATAGAGACAGGCTTATGGCAATTGATGCCTTCAATTCCGACCTATGGTGACATTTACCTTTTTGAAGGCCTTCACCAGTTTCTTCTTGTCGTAGTCATTTGCAATACCCTGCACAGTGGTAAGCGTTTTTCGGCCGTTCCGCTGCTGAATCCTTATGTGGATTTTATCTTCAGTCCCTGCCGGGAGTAAGTCGTCACCCTTAGTTGCATCAGCAAAGGGATCTAGAGTGGTGAGAGAGCGAGAGCGAGACACAGACATGCACCAGATTACAGAGATAAGCTTTGAGGGTAATCACAGGCTGAGTGAAAGTCATAATAAAACTGTTTCAGAGGTAAAATGTCACGGTGGATCAGGGAATGGCTTCCTGGTTCACAAGCCATGGATGGAGAGTCATTTGCTTAACTGTGCACGGTCTCTGGCCAAAGTCAAGACTAAAAGCTGAAGAAAACACATGCACATCCTTACGTAGAAAGCAGTCTTTCTTTTGAACTCCTGTTTATGACTATGCTATTACCCTTACCATGCTATCGTTGAATAGGGAAAAATATGCCGTTTCTTCAGTACCCTAGGACTTATCGCTCCGCCAGTCCGCCATCACTATCACTGCCTGCTATTTTTGCTGATGGCTCATTTTACGATCAAATTAACTTGTTGATGTTAGAGGGTGCTGAGAGTGGTTGATGTCGTAGTGTGATATTACAAATAATAACGTCATATGCCAATTGTGAGTGCGAGAAAGTTGGTTTGCCCAGTCCAAGGCCATCTAGCTTGACGTTAATGTTGCTAGGAGAGTCAACGCAGCCGACGAGGTATAACCATTAACCCTATCACTCCATCACAAGCCCATCCACTCAAGTATTACTTTTAAGGAGTTCATTTCAAGCGATGTATGTTAACGCCACTGCAGAAATCTTCCTCTACCTAGCTAGGCTGATAACTGGAACACTTGCATCACACGAAGACCACATGCTAGCGATGACAACGTTTCCGAACATCGTGTGTTAACAACTCACCAAGATAATAAGCTAACTGTCGTTGAAGTGATACCAGCTATTTAATTACTGCATATTCACGACCAGAGCTCTTTCGTCTCAACTTTAAAAAATCTGCCTATTTATTTTGCACGATAACACATCTCCCTGCTAACTACCTTCAATATCCCATCGACAGCCAGGCTGTTCATTCCTTCCTAAACAAAACAAGGGTCTTTGTGATACCCATAGTTAACGTTAGCTTAGTGGCTAACTAGCTCACGGGCCTACTTACCGAAAGTTTGGAGGTTCTGAATAGAGGACATGCGATATTAGGACGATTACTTTGTGGAGATGAAAGTCTCGGCGATCTGAGCCGCTTTCTTCGCGTTTGCAAAAGCTCTTCGCTTTGGAAAAAAAATAATGTCAAGAAAGGGCAGGTAAACTGCTGTTGCGTGCAACCAACCCGAAAACCTCGAATAGAATGCTTTCAGAGCTGCTTTGCACTACTGCCCCCTACACCAACGGAGTGGAATATGAAAGTAACCCTTCCTAAGTATAAAAATGCTAAACCATAAAGCAAGAATAATAGGCTATTTCCAAGACGCTATATTATAATAGGCTGACAACAATGCTTTCCTTTTGTAGACTACACATCGAAACTCGGTGGGTTGCGGCCCGGGAAAACAAACACTTTAAGATATTTTCAGACCTCTTTGTAAAGCTATTACTTTAAAACAACTGCGAGCTGTTGCCTTATTCTGTAATTTGTATCATTTATTTTAGGAAGCTGATACAGTCTTCTTTTCAGAACAATAAAGAAACAATACCGTCATCTAGCGGACAGAACGAATAACAAGATAATAATCATATTTGTAGGAAATATATTTATATTTACAGATTTATTGACAATGCTAAGGATTATAATGACAAATGCTCAGACACGTTGTATAATACCAACAATAGCAGGGTTTATTAATCATCAATTACAATTTGGCATAATTGGCATGAAGTTGGCTACTAGTGTGTTTAAGGTAAACATACACTGCAGCTTTGGCAATACCTAAGCTCTTCCAATACCAACCAATAGGGCTACAAGAAAGGCCAGATTTCCAAGGAAAAACGCTATAAGGAGAACCACTTCTGTGCTTACCTATGGGACAGAAAACAAATTGACTCAATCTGATATAGACTTTCAAAACACGTCATAAACATTTAACCTACACAGACACAGTGTAGGCTAGTGATTAGCCTACTTACAGATTCAAAGATATTTCGTTCTTCCGCTTCATCTGTAAGGATGCAAAAGCATTTATAAACTAACAGCAGAATAAATGTATCATTGACAGAGCAGAAAACCAAATAACCTTTCTTCAGCTCACTAGGCTACTTGATTATCCCAAAAATGTGCTATCTCACCTTTTTGTTTCCACCTCAAGTTTAGATCTTGCAAAGCAAACAGCAGTGCCTCCCAGGCCACAAACCCTCCCATAACTTTCTGCAACCACCCCAGGGAGCCGTCAATCATTTGCAAGCCTGTAAATATGGCTGCCACTGGGGAGAAGGAAGGATGGAGAAGTGGAAAAAATACAGTACATATATCTTTATATTCATGCATTTATTTTTCTATCCCTTACCCATGACACCATTGCAATACAATGGACTACATAATTAATGTTGTGAGATAATTCAGCTACCATACTAAATCAAATCCTACCTGCCAAGCCTTTGATTGCTACAGCAGTCAAACTGTGCGCCCAGTTGAAAACAAATCTCCTTTAAAAGAAGACAAGACCTGAGGTAGGCTAGCAATAGAGGACTTTACATGTCATGTTATATGTGTTATGTTACATTTGTTACACATGTGTTATATGTGATAGCACACGATATGTAATTTCATTTAAGACAAGAGCATACATTTGCTTTGTGTATATTCTAAGCTTACCACTGGTGTTGTGGCTCACAGCGAAAACCAGCTAACAAAGGTTGAAAGAAGGTCAAGATCATAACCAAACAGCCAAGTACTGGGTGTGCCCCCTGTAACACAAGCAAACCCAAGTGTATGTGTAACTGAGGTCATCCCACTCAGTCCATCCCCAGGCTCCAAGTCACAACCTCACAGCAACATTCGGATTGGGAGTCAAGCATGCTAGCCTATCGACTGAAAAATTCAGACTGCCAGTCAACTGACTAGCACACTTTTCTTTGGGAAGGAGGTTGACTAATGTTTCACATGCACAGCTATGCTATGCTAACTGGCATCCATTACCCTCACCCCCCTAAATCTCACTCCAATCCAGGATCTCAGCATCAATGTAACCGAGGCCATCCTGCGTGGTCCAGTACCAGGCTCGAACCCACAACCTTACATTAATATTGGATTGTAAGTTGAGCATGCTAGCCAGTTAACTGAAAAGCCCAGGATCTTTGGAGGTTTACTAATGTTCCACACACATAGCTAGGCTACCTGCACATACATATTATTTACACCATGACTGCAGGGTGAAAAAGTAATCTTATCAACTTTTTTTTGTTTGTTTTAATTTTGAAGAGGCTGTTAGAGGTAGGTCACACTCACCCCACTCCACACTTTGACGTGTGAGAAAGCCAAAATGAAGGAAATGATGGTGGCAGCCATTGACAGAAGCATTAGAGATACATGTGCCTGGGCAGAGACAGTAATGAAAGGTACTATACCACAACACATAAAACACCACAAACTTCACAAGGTTTTCAGTAAA
>JAVQKI010416865.1:0-13834 GCA_036025975.1 Nematalosa erebi | reverse complement strand
TCCAAGAGGCAGATGTCCCCCTCAACTAAGCTCCGAGCTCTGCACTGAGTTCGTAGACTATGCTGAGCTCTATGAAACTGAATTGTGTTGGTGTGCTTAGCCAAACTGTGTATGGTACTGACTGCAGAGAGAGACAGCTCTGTATAGGAGGCATGGAGGCCACTTGAAGCCTGATCTGCTCTGGGGTTCTTAAAGTAATGAGATCCTGTGGCGCAGGCCTCCCTCGGATGAGGATGGAAAACAGATCAAGCTCAAGGCGGTGATGTGCAGTGTCGTGATTAAAACAATTAATGGATTCACTTGCAGCACCTCCGCAAACAGCGACACCATAACAGGCTTAGCTCAGAGCCAAAAAATTGGCATTCCTTCTGGTTCAGTGCTCCTTTCAAAATCAATAAAGTGAGATGAGTGTCAGGGATCAGATGAGTAAGGTGATGTTTCTGACGTGCTGGTTTACTTACCAGCCTGAGAGCACATGATTGAGGCTCCATTGAAAGAAATAGCTAGAAATCAGTTAAGTCTGAACAAGTAATCTGATCAGAATACTTTTTCTAGCCAATTTTACTCTAAAGCTGTAATGATACAATACACACACCTAACGAAAAAGCTATCAGCCTGGATTCTGTCCGCTGATGGTATGACTGAAGCGGCCAGCACTGTCTCCATATCTAAACCTTAGCTGTTGTGGGAGCAGCTTAGCTGTATGGTATGGAGGAAGGGCTAAATCAAGACATTCCATATTGAGAAAATGAAGCACAGGACGAAATTTGATCAGATTACCAGCTAGACCGCTTAGGGTCTTCCAGGCTATAACTGCTGTACAAGGTAGATTTTTATGAAACAAGAGTTTGTTTGGTGGTTTATTGAAGTCACTTAAAGTCATTATTTCTGAAAACTTAGAACATTTCAAGTGATTGCAAACTTTTCAACGGTAAAGTAGGCCATTCATAGTCTGCACAAGGTTTTTCCAAACATATACATCATGTCATCAGAAGTGAGAAAGAAAGCCACAGGAGAGTGCACAGTACTGTTTTCCCACTAATATGCAATTACACCTTGTTTGTGTGCACCTCACAGAGACTAACCGGCAGCAAATCAAATTGTGCCAGTAATCTCATCAACCACACTCACATTTGACAGATTACTGCAGGGATACAAGGCGCAAATAAAGCAGTAATGACAAATTCAGATGTCTAATTGCCCCTAAAGATTATCTTGTAATGTCTTTGGTGTATCCACAGCATAGCTCATTAGATCCTTTGAGTAAGACTAGTAATATGATCAAAGCGTTGGCCCTTTATTTGTAAGCGTGTAGCAAAAAAGATTATACTAATTAATTAATTAATTAATAAATAATGCAATCAATCTATCTCCACAGTGAGCTCACTGTCTGCTATTTGCCACAGATGCATTAGTGAATTAATAGCCGATCCAGTGGCTGGCTCTCAAAGTTTGATTCATGGCACACCCTGGTGTAGACATTTCCATATTAGCTGCTTCAGATGAAAGGGATGATACTCTTGGAACGGGATCTGCTTGTTTATGGCTACCCTTCAGATGTGGCAATTGGTTCAAGAGCCTTTTTGATGGCCAAGGACTCACAAATAACTCTGTGATGGACCTTGGGGCTATCAGGCAGATGTTCATCTCCAATATGCCCCTAATCATTTAATCTTGTTCCAGCATTTGCTTTGTACTGCAAGACTTCCCAGGGCATTAATTCTTTTCTAAGACCTCAGACAAATAGGCAACAGATATCCAACGAAGAAAGGCTACACTTGCCTCTACACTACAAAATATCTCATGTCCCAAAGCTGTTAGCTGCCATTCCAACAGTTCTGACGGCAGCTCTTCTTTGTCAGCCATGTGTTTTAGTGGGAATGCCATCATGGCTCCAGATGTGCCTCCATGCTCGATGTTGACAATTTCTGCTCGGCCTCCCTGTGGCTACATAGCAACATGTTTTCAAAATAGACTGTGAAGACTTCAAAGGGAAGAAATAGCTGTCCTATTGTTGCAACACATTAAGGCTCAACATGTTGCATTAGGGAAGTGCTTTTCCTGATAGTGTTCCTGTTTGCTTTCAACCCATCACAATTAGTTTTTCACTGTGTCTGTGAATCAAGTTTTTATAAGGAAAATATGAAGCCTGAAAAAAAGAACTGCTCTAAGCCAGCATGTCTGAATGGAGGTAGAGCTATAAAAATGTTTGTATTTTTAAAAAGTATTTTGGAACAGAAGCCAAAAGCCAATTTGACATCTATCTCTTTTAATGGTTTCTTCATGCATGGAGCATGCTAAATCTTTCCTCAAATGGAGATGCTACGTGCATACCGAACCTAAGTACACAACACAACATTTTTTAATTCCTGCCTGATTACACTTTTTGGGTGAACTTCTTTTCACCTTAAAACTTCAGCCTCACGAATGGTCACCACTGGCATTAAATTCCCCTCTTTTCTTTCCTAAGATTTAAGGATGTTTTGATTTCTCCAGACGGATGTTCTTCGAGTCACGGCCCCTGCTTTGCCATTTATCAACTCTGTCTGGCTCGGGATGTCAGCTTTAACGCACTACCTCAAGCGGCCATCCATTATTGCTTTCAGTCACCACTGCATGACGCTAACCTTTTCCGAGGGTACCCTTCATACCAACGCTCCCATATACGCGTCAGGGGGAAGGCTGTGTTGTTGGGCAGTTTTGCGGTGGCAATTAGAGGCAGTGGGATGATGGGATATTATTACCGGGAGGGTCTCCCACCACGGCGCTACAGCCTAGTTGTGTTGAGGGGGCCAGTGGTTGCAGCCGGGAGACGGATGCCCTGCTGTATGAGTAGTGACAGCTGGTAGTACCGAAGGAGAGGAAGGGCGAGACCAAGAGATGGAGGTTGTAGTAGCTGTGTGTGTGTGTGTTTGTGTGTGTTTATGTCTGCAGTATGGTGCAGGTGATGGTGGTGGTGGGGTGTGGAGTGTGTGAGGTTGTGATTTTGTATGCAGAGAGCCTCTCACTTTCTAGGCAAGGTGTTTGTGGTTCAGACTCAGCACCGCTAGCTAGCCACCATGTCTCACGGAGCTCAGGGCTGCAGGGACCGGCAGACAGTAGCAATCAGTCATGAATATTCACCACCCCTGCTCACTGGGAGGCCAGGTCGCTGTATCAGTGCTTGCTCAGAGAAGAGCAAGGAATGTTAGTTTATGCAATGCGAAGATCAAGTCAGCCCTTCTTATTTCCCATGTGTACAAGGATGGTAGACGAGGCAGCCGTGTGATAGCGTGCCAGAGCATGTAGAAGGGAAAAGGTGATGCCGGATTTTTCAATAATTAGTCAAATACTCATCTCCATGAGCAACACATAATCATAATTATAATATGGAGCTGCATGTGGTTACCACTGGCACCACTGTTTACCCACTGAAAAAAAAACTTTACAACAAGGCTTGCACCTGTTATTGTCTAAGGATCATTTGCAGCCAAACGCTGAAATGCAATTAGTGGCTGCTTCTAAAATAAACATGACACAGCCCATCATCACTGCGACACACATGACTCAACAAGGTCCCCGAACAATCCTGGCTCATAACCTGGGGCACTGTTTGCATCACAGGCTCTGGATGCGTTTTCATGTATTTTACATGAGAATGTGCAACCCCCCCCATTGCTGAAATAGAGGACCTGAGGCCACAGCCAAGAAAAGGTGTTGTTTCCCCCTGTTGCTGGTGGCTTCTTATCTATGTGATTAAAGTTGACTTTAAATGTTGCCCGTAGGCCTGTTTGCCATTATATAACACTGTGTTTGTCTCAGCCCATTTTTTTGTCATTGCAGCGTGTTTTTTATGATTTGGTGCAGCGCCACCATTTTCAAAAAGAATGGGCTGGAAAATCTCTAGCCCCTCTGGCCACTGCTGTCTGGGGCTGGGGGTGGGGGCTGGAAAGGGGGAATCAGCCCTCCTCACGCACGACCATATTAGCATGCTGTTCAGGGAGCTCCCATCGCTCATTGCTCACACAGTGAATGGGTTTGGGGATGTGTGTGTGAGACCGTACAAGCACACTGCAGGCAGAGTAGATGCATCCAAACGTGACAAGACAAGAGATCTGAGGGTGTTTGACAGAGGAAACAGTGAATGTAAAGACCAAGATATCGATGTAACCAAATATCAAGATGCAGCTTATTCATATATTTGAACCACTTCTGAGTTTGATGGTGTAAGGAGGGAATTCTAATGGGAAGTATTTAATGCTGTGGTGAGGGTCATGTAAGGTGGTTAAAAAGCCTTGCGCTGTCAAGCAATTTTTAAATGTAACATTTATCAATTATATTATGATGTTTTGATAGTGTACTACAGTATAGGCCTATGCCTAGGAACTGCCACAAAGGCGATGATTGGTCAAGGATACAGTGTTCCAGATCTTTATGACATACAATGGGCTCTAGTTTCCACTGTGATTCCCTACTTCTGATTACAAATATGTAATACTGGCAGACTGGGTTAGTTTATTTCAATAAGCCAACATACAACGCCGCCTGAGGACTGATGGCATTCTTTCACATAGCTTTTTTGACTTCCTTTGTCAAGGCAGCTCACTTACTGTAGGTGAAAAGGGGTCTGAAATAATGTTATTCAAGGCCCACAATAACACCCAAGTTAACAACTTTCAATCAAAAGTTTGTTATAGCTGTTTAACATGAAGCTTCACAGCTTTACCTTACCCTACTATTTTTTTTTTCTAGCACATGGACCTTGCCATGGTCTGCATTAAGACAATTTCATAAGTGCAAACAAGCTAAGTTATAAAGTTCAGAGCAAATATTTTTACACATAGGGCTTTATACACACTCAGTGAAACATGTTTAAGAGGACAGAACCATGCTTGAGGCCTGCACTCAATGTGAGGGACATAGTGTCAACCACTTGCCAATGGTATTTTTTCATGAGAGTTCCCTAGTAACAACAAGTTCATTTGGCCTACTTGTTTTCATGCTAATTTGCCTTTCCTCCACTTTCTTGTATTTACAGGGGTGCAAACTCTAGAAGGCCCGGTGGCCTAAAACTAAATCAGAATGACAAATTTACCTCTTTTAGCCACATGAAGATGGAGGAGTCTCAAACGAGCCAGAGGTGCGGGGCGCGTGTGGAGGATGGCGTGGTTGCTAATCCAGGAACTTCTATAGTGAGGTCTGAACGGACAGCAGATGCAATCAGGAATCCTGAGCACTTACTAGGTCAGAGCATTTTTCTACTGCTGAACGTGAAACTAGCTAGCTATAACGTTAGGCTACATGGATGCAACATGGTGTTCACTGTAAGCTTTACCTTGTTCAGCAATATGCTGTCTGAAACTTAGCCAGGCCCTACACAGTCATTGTATACACACTAGCCTTTCAAATCTTACGAGCATTTCTTGACCTTTCACCCCTTCATGACTTTCCACTCTTAAAGCTAAAGTACACGATTCCGTATAGGCTAAGTCAAATACAGTGAATGCTGTTCTATGAACACATAAAAGTTTTAAAATAATTAGGAATGTTAATTTCGACTAGCCTGTTGTAGTTTTGGCTAGTTTCTATTTACTTTGTGATGTAGCCTAGTCAAGGAGTGGCATTCTATGATATTCTGTGATTCTTCAAGGGGTACCTTTTTAGCCCTTGGTGCAGACATTCATTTCTCATTCTGTAAGGCTTTCAGTAACTTTCGTGGTCATGCTTTTACAGTATAGGCTTACCTTGCCAATAAAGTTGGGTTAATGTGCAAAGGCCGTTCAGTCAGTCTTTTGAAGACCTCCCTTTGCAACATTTGATGTGCAGCAGGGCAGTGAAAATAGCATGCATCAGAGTTAAATTCAGGCTCTCTTTCTACTTTTGCTCGGGACATTGTTACCGCACATTAATCTGGCTGCAAGGATTCCTTTATCTCTGGGATAAAAGGGGCTGTTGGAAGACAGCAATCTTCTATCCTGTGATGCTCTAATGCTGCTCGTTTGTCAAGCACTGGTACCGTGGCACAGCCACAAACACCATGATCAGTCTCCGCGCAGATGGTGGCGCACAGACCCTGGGAACACACTGCTTTAATGGGACAGACCGGAATAGGATCCATCGGTGGGGGCTAAGAATAGAATCATGTCAATTGCATGCACGGAGCGTGCTCTAAATCTCAGCAGTGAAATGGAGAAAGAGGGCCGGGAGACGCGCGTGATCCAACCATACGAGGCTTTCACAACTCATAACTTCAGCTTTGAATCATGCAGGAGAGAACATGTACTTGGCAAGAGGGATGGGGGTCACTGTCACTGCAGTATTGAATCCCTAGCCTACATATAGAACAGTAAGAGAGGGAGAGCAGAAATGTGTACTACTGTATATGTAGTTTTTCTACCCTGCTGCAGAGTGGTGGTTAAGTGATCCCAATGGAAGATGATTGTGTGCAACATTCAGGCACAGTGGTCCCTCATGCTTGCCTGTTTTATCTGTGATTCAGAACTGGGCCTTGGTTCCCCTGAGATCCGTGAATGCAGTCTGAGAGTGAAGAGTACGCAAGGTCTCCTGGGGCCAAGTGTTTTTCTTCCCACTCCCCCTTCCACCTCCCTTTTGGTAAAGCCATATGCTTAAGTGGCTTGTAAAACCCTCAGCAAAGCAATGCTGGGCCGTTTAGCAAACGCCTTCGTCAAGCATTCGTCAAATGAATCTCAGATGTTGTGTGTGTGTGAGCTTGAGAAGATGCACGTGTGTGTGAGAGTAGTTGTGTGTGTGTGTGTGTGTGTGCATATATGTGTGTATGTGTATGTGTGTGTGTGACTGCGCGCATGTGTGGTTGATCCCTCTTTCGAGGAGAGGAAGATAGATGTCTTGTCAGAGCGAGGAGGGTCCGCCCCTCGCTGCCAGCTGTTGAGCTTCTTTATTACTTTGCGTTTTGGGGGAAGGACTAAAATCGGCCAAGAAACTGCAAGGACGCAAGTCAGTTGCCAAGACAACCGTTGAAGACAGCCAAGATATTGGGAAAGCATAAGGCTGATCTCATGTTTTTCATCTGAAAAAAGGAAAACACTGTCCTCTGTAATGTAAGTGTGCCAGAGAGAGAACGAATAAATCAGACAAACGTTCCAAACAGGAAGTCACTGACTTTTTTCCCCCCATCAAATCCTTCTTAATTAAGCTTTGATCTTTGTATGATCAATGACTTCATGACCAACAAACCCCCAACCTCTTCCATCTACAACCTTTTCAACTCAGACATGACAATTACGCTGTGCATGTGTGTGTGTCTGTGTTTGTGCGCGTGCTTCAGTGACGTGGATTATATGGTAGCACAAGCTAGAGAAGGGCTAATTGTAGTGCAGAGGGTTTTAAAACTGAGTGCCTGGAGCATAACTTGGCATTTGCTGGCACGCTGCATCCAACAGCACACGCACAACTGCCAAGCTCGAGCACCAAAGGCGATGTGGTGAAGCCACTTGCGGCAGCAGAGAGTTAAGTCAGTGCATCCCCTTGCGTTGACCTCGACCCACCCCTCCCCATCCTCATTCAGCTTTTTGATCTAAGCCGGCTCATCTGAGGATGAGCCCCGGACACTCCATTCTCAGCGCGAAGGAGTCACAGTTTGTCGTCGATACGTGCAGCGGATTCGAGTTTTCTGTTTGCTCGCTTCCTGCCTTGCGCCGCCATTTGCTCCAAAGCCGTGTCTAAACATCATGGCCACACCAGCTGTTGAAGTGTCCGTTGTTGTTTGCACCTCCTGCTGCCATGTTTGTCAGCGTCAGAAAGCCTGCGTGTTGGTGTGTGTGTGTATGTGTGTGTTCATGCGTGTGTGTGTGTGAGACTGACAGAGTGTGAGAGCTAAAGAGGGGGAGAGACAGAGCAAGCAGCGCTGAATTGTAGAGAGAGATGCCAAGCAGTGGGCTGAGAGAGAGACAAACTGCATAATGTCTGGCCTTGACAAAGTCACAGTCTGCCAAGCATGTGTTGTCAAGCTCAGTGCAGCCCTCTCTAAACACAACATTAAGGCCTGAGTTGTCACCCAGTGGTTTGGAAAAATTGGGGCATCTCTTGTAACAGTTGTTGCAACAGTAATAGTTGCTTACTAAGAAAACTGTAGTATTTGCGCTTAGATTTTTTAAAACTGTCGTTTCCATATATTCATGCTCTGCTTTGTCCACATCAGTGGCAGGGATTTAGCCGTTGAATCTTGGAGAGAGGCGGTTTTGTTGTTTACAGCAGCTTTTGGGGGAGTTTCTGGAGCCAGCTCTCTTCATCTCCGGCATGAGAGGACCAGAGTGAGCCCCTTCTTTTGCCTGACCCGCATTGGCATCTCCGCAAGCTGTCCAGCTCCTCGTGGATGGATCAGACGTCAGCGAGTGATCCGAGCGGATGTGTTTGTTCTCCAGCCGAGTCTCTGGATGTGAGTGGGACGACTTTGAAAGAGTCTTTTTTAGATCCGGTATGTTCTGCTCCAATTCCCTGGACAAATCAAAGGCAATATCCAAAGGTCTTGGAAAATGTATGAAGCTGAATAGGGCATCCTCACCCCTGGTTTGCATTGCCTGCATTGAAGACATTAAATGTTGATTTTCTTCAAATCTGGAGTATGAAGTAACATATAATTCAGAACTGAACTTGAAAAAAATAAAAATAAAAACAACAGAATTGGAATATTCACCAGGGGATGTTATGTTGTAATCCAAGTGGAGTTAATTTGCAGTTCTGCTTTGAATGGCACAAACACCCAGACAAGTATTTCTCAAGGCTAAAAATAAATAAATTCAATCCAGTATGCGCTCGTTTACTCGTCATGTTTTGCATCTGGCGACAGAGTAAGGAATTTAGAGAGGGAGAATAATGAGGCCTGTTGTGTCTCATGCTTTTCATTGATCCCACAGGGAGGAAGGAGTAGCTGGTGTCTTTCCTCATGTAAGTGTTGACACGAGTAAAGAGGTCACTGCTGGACGTTTTTGTTGACCCCTCTGGCTTGCCAACCCTCAGACAGTCACCTTTCTCTTCCCCCAGACCAAGGGGGTCAGAGCCCCAAGAAGTGCTGTCAGCTCGCCAGGGTGACTCAGCCCTTTCTTGCAGATGCTGTACTTCTTCTTTTCTTTCTCTCCCTCTCTCTTCCTTCCTCTGTTGCGCTAAGCACCTGTCACCATAGCGCCTGAGCCCTCCGCTGCTGGCGTCCGGCAGCAGACCTGTCAGCCGTTTGCGTGGAGAGGCACAGTGACAGGGGCAGTCTACCTCACCGCCTCCTCTCTTCTTCTACCCCCCCACCCCCCTCTGGGCCAAGAGCCAAGGCAGGACCCAAACCCTGACCTGAGCTGTCCTCCAGCCACTGCCCCCCCCCCCAAGGCTTTTTAAAATTCTGCTCTCTACTCCCTTACCTGCTCTCTCAGTCTGCTCTGCCAGGGTGGGTTGAAGAGTCCACTGAGCACGGCCATCGTAAATGGCACCTTAAGTATTCATTCGCCCTGTCACTTAGCGCGCCGTGCAAAGTGTACCTTTTACGCCTGATATCGAGAACCCCCTTCGAGGCGAGGGAAAGAGAAGGGAGGGACATTGTTCCCTCCATCTCCTCATCCTCCATCCTCTCTTTTTTGACGGGTTCACTGCAGTTGCATCCATTTGATGTTTAAGCTGTGAGATGTGTTTCTGGTGCAGACACTTTTCCTTGCACTCTTGCTTCATTGTATGTGTAAAGGATGCAAGTGTTCTCATTTGTCCATGGCCACAGACTTGAAGGTGAAGAGAAATCTTCCCAGGTGATGGTAGACAGCTGCGAGTGCGACACACACATCAGCCGGCATCCTCCCACAGCCGCTCACGGCTAATTTATTCATGTGGCTTAAATATGTGTGGTCAGGAACATAATCAGATTCACTTAACTGCCTCATAATAATTACCACAGAGAAGCCATTTTAGCTACTAATGCCCTGTGGGTACTTCAATAGTGGTTCAGCAGTGTTCAGCTATGTTAACACGTGAAATTTGGAGGAGCTGTTCCATAAAATCAAAAGCAGAAATACAAAAAAAAAAAAAAAAAGATTCGCATCCCTCTCTGCTGAGGAGACTCAACAGGAAGCCAAAGAGTTCTATATGCCACAATAGATCACACTGTATAAGGACCATGACCCGTAGCAATCAAGGTCATGCAGTCAGAAGGCAATGTGGCTCCATGCCTGGGGTAGGGTCTCAATGAAAGGGGACGCGGGGGGGGCGATAGCACGCCACTTGGCATTCGCAGCCTCCAAGTTGTTTACTCCTCAGGAATGAAAAAGAGCCCTGAGAGAGATTGGAATCAAAGCACCGACGCGCTGAGGAACAACGTGTATTACCTGCCACTCCACGGCTGTCGGAGGGGAGAGGTGGAATAGCGAGCATGTGTGTGTGTGTTTGTGTGTGAGTGGACTGTGGGGCTTGAGTGCATCGCCTTGAGAAAAATTCTAATAGGTCGAGTCAGCTCGTGGCTCCTCGAGTGGGTCCTGTTTGGGGGTCTAGTTCAGGGGAGAAAATGAGAACATGAGGCATGGGCCCAAGAGCAAGATGGAGTCTAAGTTAGATTTTCATTAGTCCCGGTGCTGTTTGTCTTCTTTGTTTCTCTCTCCTTCTCTCTCTCTCTTTCTCTCTCTCTGCGTGTGTTCTGCCCTTCTGTTTCTAACTGTTCTACTGCTCACAGTAACTACCTGTCTTGCTCTCTCTTTCTTTCACTACTTGGCATTCATATTGCCTTCTCAGAATATATAGTTTCAAATATGACACACACACAAAGAAAGAGAGGCTCTATATACTAGTCCTATCAGTCATTTGTCCTTTACTCTCTTACTCTGTCTTTAACAATCTCTCTGTTTATTGCTCTCTCTTTCTCTCTAACTCAATCTCTCTATTTCTCTCTCTCTCCCTCTCTATCTCAATCTCTCTTGAACCGATAAAGCCGAGGCTTGCGATGGTGGAAAGATGGATCGGGGACATCGTGACTGACAGCATTGCCCTTTTACATCCCCGCCGCTCTGAGATCAGGCTGATCTTGTTGCTTGTCCTGGTCGTGTCCATGTGCGCTGGGCCCCTGAATGGCCCTGGAGCAGCCGGTGCCAGGAGGCCCTCGGGCCCCCACCGTCTCCCTCTCAATCATAGCCACAGATGCCGCACGCCCGCCAGGCCCCTAACCTCACCACCAAACCCCCACCATCCACCACCCCCTGGTCGCCTCGGCGACGACGTGATGATGATTCAGCCCTGTTTCCTAGATGTGATCACGCTGGTTTTCTCAAGTGATTCTTCAGTCACAGCCACCGTTGCGCTGCCGCCTTGCTTGTTAACGCTGCCACATGACGATGTTGCTTTTAATAACGTCTCATGCTCTAAATAATCATCTCCTCCTTCCTCTGTCCCCAGATGTGTTGATGCCTGTGTTTGTGTGTGTGTGTGTGTGTGTGTATGTGTATTTGTGTGTGTGTGTGTGTGTGTGTGTGTGCGTGCTCAGGAGTGTCTGTGTGTATGTGTTTTCATTCTAAAACGTGTTTTGTGCATCTGGGGAGTGATGATCTAGCCATTAAAAGTTCTCCTGGCTCAGCGGTCTTCTGCATGCAGTTCCGAGGCTGGAATCTGTGTGAATCTGGAGCTGCAGGGCCAGGTCTGAGGATCCATTCACTGCCAGTCTAATGGGCCAAAAACCTGTTTGTCAGCCTAAGAGAGAGAGACTGTGTGTGTGTGTGTGTGTGTGTGTGTGTGTGTGTGTGTGTGTGTTTGTACGTGTCCATGCATATCGATGGATGGCCAGCCTTCTCCAGAGTATTCTTTCCTCAGTGCTCCCTTTTTTAACTGTAGCCTGGTTTCTCCTGAGCAGAGCTTGTAGGCGCTGCGTTTAATGAGCACTGGTTTCATTCCGAAAGCCTGCAAACATGGAAAAAAGAGGGGAAAGGCAGATCTTTTAATAAAGAGTTGTAGCCTTGGGACACAGCCTTCCGATAGCACTGCGCTAGCCACGGAAGAGCAGTCAGAAAAAATCTGTTTTCATTGATATGCCGGCTAAGACTTCCATCTCTTCTTTTCCTCGTGTCTTTTCAACGTCATCCCTTTTATCTTTTTCGCATCTAATAGAAATTTGCCCACGGTACATTCTGTTGCTACCTCAGGTCAACGTCCCGGGAGACTGAAGATAAACATGCACTACATACAGTAGCAGAGTAGAGTTTTTTGGCACCACGCAGAATTTTAACTCTGGCTTTATTCCAGTTTGGCAAAATCCAAAATATTATCACCCCTTTATTTTTTTTTTTATTTTGTGCGAGTAACGGTGTTTAAAAAACACTCCACGTTTTTTGCCAGAGTTGTTATTTGGCACATCTTAACGGTAGTTTGTGGAAACTAGGGCATCCGGTAAGTTGGGTGGTCATTACATGCAGATCATTTCTTCAACACTCATCATAGAGCACAACATCACAGAGCACAAATGTAGTAATAGTTCTCCACAACTCAGGGAGATAATTTAGATATTTAAATGCAGAGCGTGGACAAATTGGCTCGGTTAATCCACGGCTTGGGCCCTGAATTAAATATAATTTGAAAAACAGGAACTATCTAATGAGGCTTTGAGAGATCAAAGTAAAAATAGTGTCTCTGACAGAGATAGAGAAAGACTCGCATATGTGCACACACACACACACACACACACAGACTCACACACACTCATACAGTCCATCACACATACATAGTGAAAGTAGTCCCTCGACACGGACTAATACCATTAAGTGGGATTGGTGCTGTGTAATATGTTGTTGCTGTTCCTGCTCTTGTTCCTGCTGGTTGATGTCATCCCTTATCGCTGGGAGACTTGTTTTTAATCTGAGACCAGACCAAGGCCCACACAATGACTCCATTGCCTCCTGATACAGTCCCTGACTCACTTGATTTGCTCTCTCTCTTTCTTTTTCTTTCATCAATTTGTCTTGTACTCTCTTTGTTGCGCTCTCTCTCTCCCCATCTCTCTCTCTCACTCTCACTTTCTCTGTCTGTCTCTCACTCAGACACACACACACACACACACACCCATGCACGAACAGTTTGTGAACACTCGTAGTTCAAATTCCCTCAGGGAGGTAATGACTGAGCATTTCAATACATTTTGGTGTCTGTGCTCTACACGTGTCCGTACAAATGTGTGTTTGTGTCTCGATGGCAGCGAGCCCTGCCCTTCCTCCTGCATTCATCCCTTGTTGGTAAGCTCTACAGTGAAACCCAATGTTCAGTTCCAACCCCTTATGGGTTGCTTTCTGCCCACTCATTTTCTCTCTGTGAACTCGGCATTCCTTTTCTCCATCTCCCGTTCTATTTCTTTCTCTCCTCCTGTTTTTATGTCTCTCCTCCCTTTCTTACTGCTGATAGATGCTCTTCACTTACTTCTTCCATCAATCACTCGCTCCTCGATTCCCTGGAGGCTTTGGTCCACCCAGTCTCTTCCAGGCTGCGCATATTAAGGCTGATAACATTACGCCGATCCCCAGACTGAGAGGCACACTTTACCAGCGCTTTTCTTCTCCGTGTTTAATCTTGTTAATTAAAAGGCCACATTTATCAGACATTAACTGCACACGCTGACTTAATTCCAGGCACCTGTGTCCCAATTTGTGCCCCCGTTCATCAATGTTTGTTATCCTGAGGATGGAGATGGAGATGGTAGTGGTGGTGCTGGTGGCGGTGGCAGGAACTTTTGCTGTTTAGCTGTGGTTGGAGGAACCGTTAACCACCACCCTCAACCACCACCCCTCCCAATGCACATGCACACGCGCAGACACACACACACACACACACACACACACACACACACACACACACACACACACACACACACACACAC
>JAVQKI010416851.1:0-11999 GCA_036025975.1 Nematalosa erebi | reverse complement strand
TATTGTTCATCAGGCAGTAATACAGTAGGCTACGTTCAGTTCATGTTTACCAAAATTATGAACAAGTCCATGAACTTTCGTTCAATGAACGCGATCAGGCGCAGCACTGCTGTGCTTCTATTTATTCACCAGAGAATTACCAACCCAACAGGGAATTTCGCTTTCTTCTAAAAAATCCGTGGTTATTGAGTTTGCTTCCGGATTACAGCCGGACGACTACAAATTCACTAGGTTACAACGAGCGTTAATCTCACGTTAAAAAAAATAACGTCGTTAAAACTGTTTGGAGTTAACTCGTTAATAACGCGATATTTTTGACAGCACTAGTTTAAATATCTTAGCCTAAGTCTGCAATATAGAATAAAAGTGTTTATTTTGTTGGGTTATATATTGTAGGCCATTCAACATGACATGGAACTTGAAACATGACGCTGTTGAAAAACATAATCTGCTCTTCCCTCCCTAGCTCCTTTGACCCCCTCCAATTTGCCTATATGATATGTAAGTTATTTTACAGAGCTAGCAAACAACGCTATCTGGTAGGCTACAGTTTTTAAGCATGGTCTCAATGACGAATGTGTACATCTCACTTAAACCTTGCAGTTATTGTGACTTTGTTTACGTGCATGCGTATCGTATCACGGTAGTGTCGACCCCGTCAACTCCACCCAATTCAACTAGTAACGACTAGTTCCTGCTTGCAATGGAAACACAACCGCGCCGGTACGACAAGTGGGTAGAGTAGTGTAGTGCTGAACCGTACTGAGTAGAGTGGTGTAGGGTTTGCAGTGGAAAAGTTAAACATGCACTGCCAGGATGTAACCAGCTGCACATATTGACAAAGAGAAAAAGACATTTTAGGTCATGTACAGTATACTTATTTTTTGCAACTTGATGGTTTAAGTAAAATATTAAATTATGTTTTACTATTATTGAATTTTCTTTCCAAAGGAAGGGGTGCTAGAAGGCTGCATGCGGCCCAAGAGTCCGCGGGTTCCTGACCCCTGCTTTAGACAATATCTGAAGCAAACCTAACATCTTTATCTTTCAATACAGAGACTATCACATTCCAAAATAGAACAATGAGTGGGATAACTACCTTTACACTGCCACCACTGCTACTGGCTGCTGCTGCAGTTGATGATGATCATGATTGTGGTAGTGGCGGTGAGTAGAAAGGCGAAGTGGAGGCTGGTTGCCATGACAAATCTTCCCTGGTTGCTTTTAACGAAGAAACAGCAGATGATGCCCAGCTTTGTTCTCAAGGGCAGCTTGCACTTTACTCCCCCTGAGAGTACAGTCCCCTGGGTGCTGCCATTGTTGGCCAGTGACAGTCATGTACTGTAAGGCTGACTAAACAGAGACCTCGGCTGCAAGACCGATGTTAGCAGCAAAACCATGTGAGTCCTGTGAGATTCCTTCCCATGAAGCAGCACTACTGCTTGTAAATATGCCTCCTTTTTAGGCCATCCAGACTGGGAGCCTCTGTCTAATTGCTCAAATTATCTCTCTGACATTACATATCGGACATATCTGACTCATTGTCCTTGCAATATAACACATTTCCTGATTATAGCTTCTTAAAATACCCAGATCCTTTATACTAACAATGTTGGCACAAGACAATCTCACCTGGCATTTATATTACTCGACATTCTTTTAGCTATAGCCGAGACCATAACATGACTATCTGGCTTAGCCACGATGAAGCAAAATTGATTCTGTTTTGAAAACACCATATCCATTAAATGCTGCTGAGCTCCCCCTACAGTGGAGTATTTGTATTTTTACTGTAAATACCTGTTGTAAAAACCACTTGGTTTGCACCCTTCCCAGAGACACAGTAGCAGGATAGGAATTATACCATGGTACTTAGGTGAGCTCACCTCAGCAGCAGTAAGCTGTGCATATTTTCAGAGACAGAAATCATATTTTCAGAGGAGCCGATTACTTTTTAAAGGGAGTTGAGCTTCCCTTATTAAAGGCATACCAGTCACCAATTTTCAGCATTCTAAATTCTCACCAATTAATGTGGATTTGTTTGCAAACCAGAGTAATTTTGCCTGACAAGGTAATAAAAGTGATTTCGGATTCATTTGACACTGGGGTGCCATCAAAAACCTGCAAGTGGTGTACTGTACATGCACTAAGACGTGCTAGAGGGTGCCAAGAGACTCTTCACTCACCCCCCTATGAGTCATTTCATCTTCAAAGTAACTACAAAGCTGGTAAATGAACCTAAAAACAACGTAAAAATATTGCCTTTGTGTGCCTTTAATTCCCCCATATTTCGTACGCTGCATGAAAGGCCTATATTGAGGATTTGTTGACAAGTAAAATGATAGGAACCACTGAAGACATCAAAAGGCCATGCCGACTGAGAAGGTAACGTAACAGATCTGCACAAATACATATAAACATTTCATTCAAATATCAGGCTATTGCACAAAAATTTTGTGATCTTCCAAGCCAGTAAACAGTGAAGCTGAAGGGCATGCTCTCTGTAGCTGTTTTAAAATGAAAAACTTTAATAAAGGTCCCTTTCTTTCACCTACAGTAAGTTAGGACACATCTATAACATACAGCTGTTCTAAGGCTAGTCAAGAATGATCAGTACTGCTTTTCATGTTACCCCTCCTTGTTGACCACATTGAAGTCTTCTCCTTTTCTCAATGTCCCTGAGAGTCATCCCATAACTCATTTGGTCTTTGAGATGACAAAGAAAATCAGTGCCACAGAAATAAGCTGTGGGTTGTTTTATTCTCTAAAATTCAAACCATGTCGCCACTTCTAACTACTTTAAAGGATAATACCAGCAGATTTCAATATAGGCTGTATATGTGCATGGGCACCTGTACAACATTTGTGTAAGAGAGTGCAGGAGTAGGAGTGTCACTGCCTGCCAGAGCTTGAGCAATCTTCACTGTTGTAGCCCAAAGCCTTTCCATGGGTTAGCCTTTGACACTCTGGCAGGGGAGTCCAAAACGCTAGTTTTAAAACACTTAGAAGGTTCGACATTGTATGACACTTCATACAAAGTACTATCGGGGTTTCTACACATGAACTCGAACATAGAGAACATTGTTGGCGCACACAGAGTTTAGTAAAATAAATGTTTTGGAAGATAGCACATACCTGTTTTGAAATTTCACCCTCACCCCCATCTTGAAATAAAAGTCCGAATAAAAGTCGTTCATCACTGAAAGTAATACTTTGTATGCAGTGTCATGCAATGCCAAAACTTCTAAGTGTTTTAAAAGTAGCGTTTTGAACGTGTCTGCCAGAGTGGCAGAAAGGCATTGGGCTACAACAACGAGAGTGACTGATGTAAATTTCTCTTGTGAATGTTTAACTTAACTTGACTTAAGGCCAGACAATAAAAAAGAAACAATTTAGCATGCAGACTTGCTTTGCAGATGACTCTTACTCCTGTCCAATCAGGGTACCACTTAAACAAATTCCCATCCCTCATTAGCACCAAGGGTTTGGGGAGCCCAGATGAGGGTCCTCCATGTGAACTCCAGAGCAACAGCTTGATTAGACAAGAAAGCGTGTTACTGCAGAAGCTAATAGCAGAAAATGCAGTGCACAGCACTCACTGTAAGTAAGGCCAAATTAGCAAGGAGGTGATTTCTTTGTGTTAGCAACATGCGGCTCTGACCGTACAATCATTAACACTAATCAGTCACTGATTAGGCTTCCAATTCTAATTTCTTAGCCCAGCAATGCTACAAACACCGCCCCTCTTCTCAAAGAATTCTCTCACATACACACAGACACACATATTCACACATGTGTGCACACACACAATCTAATGTTAAAAATAGAGACTAGAAGAAAAATGTAGAATTATAAATGTTTTAGTGTAGGGTGCTGTGCAGCAATCTGTCCCTGTCTTCTTCCATGGGTTGTGGCCTCAGTCAGTAACTAAGGCTTTGTGGTTGAAGCAAAGAGAATGAGGGAAGCATAATTATATCCCAACAGCATTGTCTGTCATCTTTTAAAAGCTGCTATTCTCTAACATGACTGTAACTGAGTCTCCTTTTCGCAAAGCTGTACCTCTGATATTATGGCCATTATCTCACACACCAGTATTTTATTTGCATAAAAAATCCAATTGATCGCTTTGCCTCTCTTTTTTTCTTTCTGACACACTGCTCGCTAGCCCTTATTTTTCAGTCCTGATATTTTTGGTGTATATATTATCATAAATTTGAGTCCAATCTACACATGCATGTCACCTCTAATGAGACTGCATTACCATTTCAGACAGAGCTTAGACACTTGCTATCTGGTTTTCATGGAGACGTGCAGGCACAAAGGGAATGGCAGAATCCAGAAGCCCTGTCATCACGAAGGAAGTGCAGCTCTGGTATTTATCGGGGGAAAAGTTCTGTCACTTTTATCCTGCAGTGCAATCCCACTCACTCATTTTCATGCATTGCTGTTAGGACAGACCAAGGTACAGCAGTGTCATTGTAGCTCTTTTCACTTACTCATGGCAAAGGTTAGACAAGGCAAGACAAATGATGGTTGTGCACAGCCCAGCCATGTGAATCATCCCCTAGAAATAAGACCAGCCAGGTCCTTTCTGACAGGTTGTGTAGCCGTGATGTTCTGGCCATCTTCAGAATTTGCCCATGAAAGCCATCAAGACACATTTGGGCATCTAATGCATTTAGAACTCTCAACATAATTGATGTTACCCATATGGATAATTAAAGAGATTGGCTGCGATTCAGTTATTTTGGTTGAGCAGACGGCAAGCAGATGGTGTAACAAATCAATGATGAGGTTTGTGATTCCTCAGCTTGCGCAGGTCTAAATCAAAGCTTCACCGAGAGACGGAAGCGTGTTTCTGCTGTTTGGATAGCATATTAGATTGCTTCAAAATAACATCACACCCTTTTTGTTCAATCAAAGAGTCAGATGAGATAGGGCACAAGAGAGAAGCCCTTATTTTTCATTTATTTAAATACATATATAGACTACATATATAGATTGATAGATAGATAGAGAGAAAGAGTACTTTGCTGAGCTATCCCTTGAACTCTAAACCCTTGAATTATCAGCCATAAAAGGGAAGATGGGACCTTGATTAATCCGAAGTTATTACCCCTGCCACGGAGGTGTTTTGCCAGTATACAAAATAATTCTTAAAGTACTGCACAGATTTGGATGCAATATTCGGACAACGTGGGTATTAGGACAGAGAATAGATGATTACATTTTGGTGGTGATCCGGAACACCATCTGGAATTTGTATTGCTTCAGTGACCCTATATTGCCCTGGCAGAAGTCTGTGATATCTCTGCGAGCGTTTATAGTTTTTCAATTGTCCAAACACTACATTCTGTTGAAGATAGACAGAGATTGAATGTTTTTACTGAGACTTTGTCATCGTGATGCTTCGTCAAAGGCCAATTCCGCCATAACAAGCAGTGAGACACCCACAGTGCTGAGTTCCCCGCATAAAGATGTGACAAATTGCTTTAAACGGGCCTCTTGGGGATGTGGAAACACTGATGCATTAGGCAGAATGTACACAGCTCACAGCTTGTCTGTTGTTAAAGGAATAGAAGGGGGAATGGGGTCTTGTAAAGTGGGTTTTGATTTTTTCATGCTGCTGAACAATTGACTTCAGTCATCATACAGGCAAATATTCTTTTTGTGTCTGTCCTCAACTATTTCCTGTGAACCCGAACATAGAGAGAGTGGAAGAGAGAGAGGGAAAAAAGAACAGTGTGAAAAGAAACATTCGCCAAACTTAACATAGCTAAACATGACATTAAGGGGATAACACAGCAAAAAAGGAAAGGCATATATGTTGGACTTCAAATGTTCTAGTTGACAACACTGTTTGTAGGGGTGATCAGTGCTTTCTGAATGCAGTCCACACTCCTTCACCTCTCTCTTGCCACTTGGAAGTTTACTCAATTACACACGCGGACACACGCACGCACACACATACACACAAACACACACACACACACATACACAGAGTCTCCACCGACCAAGAGATTGTTTTTGACACATGTCTGAAGCTCATCATTTTCCTTCAAAGGGGGGAGAGAAGAGCCGTCACCCCATCATAATGGAGCTTGTCAGGCTGCGTATTTTCAAATCTTAAAAAGCCTCCCCTCATCCCCCCATTCCTTACTCCTCTCTCTCTCTCTAACCTTCTCTTGCATTAGGTCAGAGGAAGAACCCCCACCCCCTCTCTCTCACTCTCTCTCTCTCTCATCCTTTCATAGGCCAAGAAGTGGGCCAAGGCGATCGCTGTAAGCTTCTTACCCAGTGCAGCCTGTCTTCCCCTCTGCTCTGTGATTGGGTGACAGGGGAGAAATTTATAAAACTCTTTCGAGAGGGAGAGGTCCATCTGTCAGGCTCATGCAGTGCCACCTTGCATGGGCAGGGGGTTAATGTGGCCCTCTCTCTATGACTTAGTCTCCTCTCTCTCTCTCTCTCTTTCTCTCTCTCTCCGTCTCTCTTTCTCATGTGACATGTGAAGTTAGCCAATTCTGTCACTCATGTGTTAGAAGGAAATGAAATTAACTCCTTCTGTGTGGTCTGATGGGCTCCACTTAAAGGAGGAATATCAGAATGCTGTTAACCCATCACCCTGGTGTGACATGAGGAGTGACTGTCAGGAGATCAGAGTCCAGTATTCCTAGCTCGAGTCCAGTGCTTGCAGCAGACAGGGACAGCAAGTACCAAATATGCTGAGGTTAGGCTGCTCAGTGATGCTGCAACTCTTAATGTCATAAATAGACCTATAGATGTATGTGCACCAGAAAAGAAACTCATAAAGAGGTCCATGGAAACTGATGGACTAAATATAATTATTCACAGACTTAGTACAAAATGTTAAGCTCTAAGTTACACCAACCAGACAAGTTGTTTGATTAACAAGTTGTGTGTGCAAAATGTTTGTTGATGATTTTGACACACACTGAGCTTGAGGACACTCAAGGTGCAAATAGTAGGGAAGAACTGAATAAATTTATCACCAATGCAGTAATTTGTGTCATGCAGATATGTGTGTGTACGGTGGCCGAGAGAGGCCAAACGCACTTCGTTTGAAAAAGCAGTTTCAAGTACAAAACGATGCAAATTCACAAACTCAAACACAAGTGTAAATGAAGAACGTGGTGCAAATGGGAAAAAAACGCGCTGCAATAAACAAAAACAAATGCGTCATCATTAAATGCGCTGCAAATAAGACTTTTTAAAAACATTCAAAACAATTAGCAAGCTATCTAACCTTACTGTCAGAATGTAGTCTCATAGGGCCTCATTCACCAAGATGTTAGGATGTTTTGAAACATTTACTCTCATAAAAAAATCATAAAAAGGCATATTTATGAAAGCGTTCTCATATCGCAGATTTTTTTGTAGCTTCAATGTTATCATATTAAATCCCATTTCTTCATAAATTTAGGGGGGGTGTCTATCATGTGAAACTGCAAAACCCGACCTTTCCAACTGTGCTAGTCACTACTTTCTATGATGAACTGTTCGCGAGATAATTAACGCTGAAGTCACATCAAAATCAGCAGTACAGTTCTGTGTCTGTGCCATACTCAGTCTTCTTTGTATAACATCTCATGATTTCTTTGCTCCCCTATGGCAAGCTGCATATCAAAATAAACAGGAAACCCTACTGATTTTAGTGGTGTCTTCCACTACATTCCTCTGTATGATAAGCAGTTCCAGAGTAATCTAGTCTTGAAATCACAAGACATTTCTGCATTTCCCCCAGGACACCGTGTAAAGCTAGTGCCTCTGAAAGCACATACTCAAAGTTGTCAGGTCTGGTGTGCAACAGCATAGGACTTACCAGGTTGTCATACATTAATAGTGCAAGCTGTGTAAGGGTAGCGTTAGAGCCCTCATGCTGTCCATGAATCTGCAGTCCCTTCAGTACACTCACATACAGCCATGTCACTGCCTCTGGTAAGAGGTTACCCCCCACCACCTACACACAAGGAAGTACAGCACTCACTAGTCAGGTATGCACAACACTAAAACACATTTCCTTTCACTGAATTCACAGAACATGCACTCTACATAGACAAACGGATGAAAGTAAAGCCACTATGGAGAACACGGTTTAGGAAAAGATTGTGGTGATGATACAGTCTTCTACATTATGATCATAACAAGAAAGAGGAAGGAACAGTGAAGGTAGCCCCTGTTTATCCTGAATGACAATGAATGACAAACCTGTCTAAGGAGGGTCCAGCAAACCAAAGAGGCAGTGCGTTGGCAGATACTCGTGTCTTTCCAAGACAGAGATGTGAAAGAAATGGTCAGAAGAGTCATGTAAATATCCTGTGTAGAAGACAAAAATACTGGTTAAGGCAGAATTCTTTATCCATGGATGATGCATACTTGCATCATCATCCATGCCCACTGAATTCTCCCACTGTAATTGGTCACCTCATGTTTAAGCAAGCACTTCCCAAGATCAGTGAGTTCTTCTGAAGAGTTAGAAGAATTAAGCTGGACACCCTGAGAGGAATTTGTGGCCATCAAGTCTGCAAAAAAAAGCCCATCATTAAACTGTGACTAAACATTCCCACACATTCAACCACTTACTGTAGGGATAAGACTGTTTACCATCATTATCCATGGTTTCTTCTTTGCTTGCCATTGGCTCAGGTGATTTTCTTGATATACATGAGACAACTGACAGAGGAAAAAGATAGCAAAAGCAATATGAAAAAACTCGCAGAAAAAAGGCAAAAACATTCACACTCGCTTCTGCAATGGTAGTTTTTCTTGTCTGACACCTCAAAGCACCAATGTGTATTAAACATGTGGATTTTTCTTCTTCTTACACAGTTTGGTGAGCTACCAGTGATTTTCTCCCACAAACAGCCCAACATTATTATAAGCCTTATTCGGCAGCCACGAGTAAATTTGTGCTGTTATCTGACATTCGCCTAAATTGTGTATTGACCTCAATCATGTATGGTACTCTATTTCTTTCATCTTATTATTATTTTTTTAAAGGTTTGTTTTGAGACAAAAAAAATTTCACGTACTTACTGGAATAAATCAATCCTTTTACAGTCATTCACAAAGAAATTTACCTTAGCAACTCTTAGGTTAAGAGTTCTAATGCAATGGTTGATGTCAGCTCTCATGCACAAGCATGCTAGCATTTTCATCTGTAATTGGATGATGAATGTCTATGTGCTGCTGTGTGAGTAAATTTTGACTGAGTGCCGGCGGAGATCACAGGCTACAAATGAGACTGTGACGGAATACACTTTGGATTGACAAAGTAGATTTCTACCATGATTATAAAGACGCGTTCCCAAAGATAGGACGTAGACTAATTTTGTTTATGGATAAAGTGCACATATATTTTCGTAATGGTTTAGTGCTGTTATTGCATTTCTTCAAGCTGCATATTTATTCCCTGATGGCAGACAGCTCATATTCATGACTAAGCATGTGCATTTCAAAAGATCACCGACGTATTACAAACAAACTGCTGCCTTTGTATGTTTTATGAATTGGTCTTAGGGAGTTAGGAGTCCTCTGGACAACTTCTAAACTGTCCCAGAGTTAGGTGCTACATCTAGCGCTAAATTTCTGAATTACTGAATAACTCTTAGCAAAAAAAAAAAAAAAAAAAAAAATTGAGGGCCCTAAAGTTACGACTGACGCGCCCATTAGTTTCTACTAAATTTTCGCCTGAAGATTCTTTATAAATACAGGCCCAGACTTGCAGTCAGCAGTAGAAGTTCTTGCTTAATAACACAATATGAATCCCCTCCATAATTTGTGGAGACTTAGAGCTGTCAAATCCTTTTTGGACAACAAAGATCCATATTTGCAACAAGTATTTTAATTAACTGTATAAATTCAAAAGTTACAGTGACTTACTGAGCAGATCTAGGAGCTCCTTGGTCACAATACGCACCAGCTGTTCCTCCAACATCTCCTGAGTTACCTGTGTCTCCTCCAAGATCAGACTCTCTTCTTCTGAATCACTGGGAACAAACAAATATGTCTTTTTTGCATTTACTTGGACTGATTACTTAATCTGGAGGAAAATGCTTTCTAGAGCAATTTTTGAATGATAAGGAGTTTATACTTGGAGTTAGTAGTGCAATCACATCAATCCGATGTGTTTTGAGAAAGATTGTTTTTGCTAATTTCAACTGAAAGCAATACAATAGCAGTGCGTGGGGCATGTCATTGCGCGGTCATTGCGCTGACACAAAACACTATTTTTAATCCCGTTGTACAGCTCAAAACACTAGACTTTTGTGGTAGTCAGTGGGTTCTGCAACTGTACGGATAGATTTTGTGGAGGACTTCTTAAAAAGCCAGTACAGACAACATTAGCCTAGCTGAAGTAGTCTAGCGGTCAGCATCATTTTGAGGTAACCTGACCTCTCTCTCCTCCATTCTTCTCTTTCTTGTAACTCCTCTGTATATTCAAGTTGCAATAAATATGGTGACTATCAAAGTCAAATCTACCATACTCTGCTTCTAAGAGATTCTTAGCCATCCTCCTAGTTGCTCTTCATATTAGACTACGTTGCTATAGACAAATTACTTCGAATTTGTGCATTTCCTTGGAAAAACTATCATGCACTTGCATCCACAAAGAGTCTTTTAGGGACGTTTAACTCAAGGTGGCGCAGACAGCAAGACAACTTCAGATAGGGTAACACTGTCTTAAAAGTCTTCTAAAAACAGCGTTTTGTATTGATGCAATAATATTACCTACAGACTGCCATTTTAAGACCCAGCGGGAACCCTGTGCAAATAATTGTGCTACAGAGTTTTTATTTACTTAAGTACAGCATTCCGATATTGGCTCGTAATCACAAGCAAAATGGGACATCAGAAAATGTGAGCAAATGTTGCAGTAAAGGTTATGATTAACCATTTCCACCTAAGAACTCTTACCCTAGACTACTCCGCTGATTGATGATCTGCCATCTCGAGGTAAGTCTCTGTAAACAGACAGAAACATTCAGATTTAAATTTGCCGCCTTCAGTTTAGAGCCTTAATGCATTACACTGCACTGCCCCAGCTTTTATCTGGAAAAGTGTTTCACCTGCAGCATGTAGGCAAACAGTGGTCCAAGTAGGGGGCAGAGTAGGCTCTCATAATAATCCTGTGGACAGGAAAGGACCAACTGCTTCATGAAAACCCGTGAAAAAGAATTAAGGAAAGTAACGATACCACTGCGATGGCACAGAAAACTTATCAAATAATGTTGTTTTGTCTTGAAGGCAAAGGATTTTAACAAAAGGATATTTAGCAAAGGGCGGAGTCGGTGGTCTGGGACACTGTCTAGATTACTAACAACAGAGCTGATGATCTGATGGGCCAGGCCATCAATTGTGTAGAAGTCTTGTGTAAGGGAGGGGCCCAGGTTCCCCAGCACGTGAAAACTACAAAAACAATTATTAGAAATTAGAAATGATTAGAAATTACAACTAGAAATTACAACTTGATGAAAAAAAACTTTGCACAAGCAACTGACACTTACCAATTGTCATAGAGGGTGCAGAAAAAGCCTTGCATGCGCTCCAGAGCCGTCTTATACACAGGGGAGTCATAAACATCCAGCACAGGTTGTGGCAGTCCTGTAGAGAAGACAATCAATGGAGTACACAGCCAAACTCTACATTCATGTTGTACATGTCTAGGTACTCCAAACACAAGGATAAGTCTCTAGAGTGAACATAGACTTTCTTTTCCACCTTCTTCCAGTCACGGCACCCTTACATACCTGTAAACCTGTTTCTTAATATTGAAAATATATCAAAGATAAATTATACATATAGGCTAATATTTCCATTCAATGATCTTATTAAGAGCAGAAGTCATAAGAGACCTGCCAGCCTTGGCACAAGAGCAACTGAATTAAGAGAAAACGCATTAATTAAAAAATATATATATACATGTATAGTTATACCTGAATCCTTCTACAGCTTATCTAACAGAGGTAAAGCTGTCTTAG
>JAVQKI010416621.1:0-12808 GCA_036025975.1 Nematalosa erebi | reverse complement strand
TGTATGACTTTCTACTTTACTGAGGTGACTGATGATGTGTATAGTTGAAAAAGACTCTAACTTCCAGTGTTTCAGTGATTAATAACACACCTATTATTCATGGCTGTCACAGAGCTCATTAAACCTATCCAGCAACACACATGATGTAGGTCCCAATTACCTAATTACCTCCTGTTGTATGACTGATATGGAGTTCAGCGTTTCCATGCATAATAATGTATGCCTTGAAGTGTGCGTTGGAGACGCCTCAGCCTGTCACTCACCTCGGAGGTTCTTGATGAAGTCCTCCAGTTTCATTTTCCTCTCGGGCTTCACGTTAGGG
Source organism: Nematalosa erebi (assembly GCA_036025975.1). NCBI lineage: Eukaryota > Metazoa > Chordata > Actinopteri > Clupeiformes > Clupeidae > Nematalosa > Nematalosa erebi. The sequence continues at coordinate 12,486 of JAVQKI010416621.1, read as the reverse complement.
CTGTACATGTCCGTGTTGAGGAGGATGATGGCAAATGCCAGGATGAAGATGGTGTCTGGGTTTCGGAACTGACGCACGACCCCAGGGTTACATATGCAGTAACGCTGACTAAAACATGCAAACATAAAGTATACAAACAAGGAGGGAAAAATAGGAAAAATTACTTTTTCATATACTCATTTTTTTCCCAAAAACATATTGTTTTATCCTGTGAGTATATCACACAAACCTGTCCATGAACAACATAAGAGACTGACAGGAAGTCCAGTTTTTCCATATTTTTCACTGAGATAAACCTCTTGAGTACACACACATGGTAGTCCTCCATTATAGCCCAACTGGACCCATCCCAACCCAACCCCCCACTTGCCCTCACCTGAAAGCCTCGATGAGACGTTCGACCTTTTGCGCTTCCCCCTGCACCCGGATGTGAGCTTGGAATTTTCTGAGGGCTTCGTCCAGCTCCATCCCTGAGAAGTCCATCTCGTCCACGACACAACTGGAACAGAGAGGCCCATTCAGTCATAAACCACCCTGTCACTCTCTCTCTCTCTCTCTCTCTCTCTCTCTCTGTACGTCTCAGGGCATGGGATGACTTTTCGGGTCAAAGACACTGTCTGACACACCATTTGTTCACAGAGCAAAAGACCAAGAAAGAAAGAGAGAAAGAAAGAAAAAACACGCAAAAGCCTAACACATTTCCCTTGTCTCATGGTGGTAAGGGAAGGCTTCTATTTTCTGTTCTAACTGGCTGCTGCTGGCTTTGCAGCAGAGAGAGAGAGGAGAGAGAGTCTTGATTAGTTCTATGCAAATCAAATTGCTCACAAAATGACAGTAAATGACTCCATCTGCAGGGAGGCTTGTTAAAAGCTGGGCTTGTGAGCAGTAAAAGAAATCACAGATCTCTCTAGCAAAAAATCTAAAGAGACCTCAACACACAGCCGGGTGAGAGAGAAAGCATCTCCCCCATCGGAGAGAATCCTAATTACCCACAAACTGGTTTATTTGCACAGATCCACACAATGCCTGAGGGTGATGTGAAACACTGTGTTTGTCAATGAGCACAGCTTAAGAGAACAGCTAATGGGAAATGATTTGCAGATATTGAAATGAGGCATTCTCTTTTGCACTTGAGTAAAAATGAACAGTGGCAAGAAAACAACATTGTCTAAATTCCCTTAGTACAGCCATTATGGATTTGCTTTGTAAGGTGACAACGCTCACACAGAGTGCATAATAAGTGTATTCACACAAGTCAGAAATAAGAAAACTTGTTGGCAGGTACTCACTCTAGCACATCCCTGTTGAACTGCTTTTGTCGGTTGCCCAGAAACTCCCCAATCATCTGTCGGCTCAGGCCTTTTCTCTGAAGCAGGAAGTGAGCCACACCTACGGGGGTGTCAGGGACAAACCCCCTCTCCGTCAGATATTGAATACCTTTCTCTGGCTTTCTGGAAGAGACACAAAGTCACCTTGAGTTTCCCACTAAACTTACGGCTGATAACTTTCTGCAGCTCACTGTCCCACATAAAAATTACAGTTAAGTGGTGTTTTTTCGGTCTGTTGAAAAACAAAATAAAATGTATTTAAAAATAGCTGTGTGCCAGATGCTAAAAAACAATCCATTTTTTGTGGGAGAGCAGTTTTCTAAGTAAAGTTTCAGGACCAAATCACCACTTGAAAGTGTCCGGGAGACTCATTGTGTGTCCATGGAAAACAAAAACCAGCCAAGGGTGTGAAGAACAAAAATAGGCAGATGAGACAGAATCAAATTACAGCTCGCAGTGCTATTTTTGTCAATGATATTTCCATACCATGCTTTTCTAAGGAAGTGTCATTTGGAGTGGTGGTGAATCAAAAACAATCATTATTTGACCTATTACACGACACAAAAAATGTCAGTTATTTAAAACGCACGTAAATCTATCCAAGTTTATCATGACCAAGCTGTTTTCTAACAGGAAACTCAGTGTGAAGTGAAAATTGTCATTCCTGTTACAAAATGATGATACATAAAAAAATTGCAGACCTGTGAGGAAAGTGAGGAATCATGAAATTTGTACATTTGTTTATGACTTCACTGTGAATGTAACACAATTGCCACAATAACTCCTCACAAAGGCCATAGGCCAGAAACCCACTTCATCTCCATCATCTAATCCAGAGGCGAGTGTGTGGGGCACAGTTACCAAAAGCAACAAGTAAAGATAAAGGTGACCAGCAATTATCAGATACTTTCATCCAAAATGGCAAAGCAGTAATACATACTTATTGAAGAGGTTGAGTCCTATGCGGTAGTGTCTCTTGCGGATGACGTCATTGCTGAAGGCGGGCGAGTCCCAGCTGTTGCGCGTCTCCTTGTGGTACGTCTGCTTGCTGAGCGTCTGCTCGCGTAGGCTGTCACGCGATGATGACTCAGAGCTGCAGTTGATGGTGTCGTTGGAGTTGGACGTGCTGTTGATGCTGTCGTTGTCACCGTCCGAGAAGTCCGACTCGGACTTGCTCTGCCGGTTGCCATTGATGGCCAGGTGGCTCTCGAGTTGCCGGTGGCGGTGGCGGATGGGGTGGTCGTCATCGCCGCCGCGGGACGCTACAGGGACACGGGGAGGTAGTCCATGGGAGATGTGTTTGGGGCTGGCCTGCGGTGGGCCTACCACCGCCCGCTCAAACACCGTCTGCCGCTTGACGGAGCCGCGCTCAGAGCGGTCGCTGAGCTCCACCGAGCTGTCGCTGGGCGGCTCGATGGTCAGCAGCGGCAGGTGATCCACTCGCAGGCGCTGCTGCGGAGGGAGCTGCTGCTCCTGGCACTCCACCGAGGGCGTGCTCCGGCAGCTTGTGTCCGTGTCCTTCTCGTCCTTGGAGTCCAGCGGCCAGTACTCCTGCGAGGAATTGATGGAATGGCCTCGCTGGTCCGATTCTGTGCTGGACGGCTGATCCAGAGACGAGCGTGCCAGCTGGATGGGTGGCGAGAGTTCCTCCTCATCGATGAAGAGCGTCACGTCACTGTAAGAGGCCATCATGTCGTCCAGCTGTTTGTGCCTGTTGGCCGCATGCACCGGCCGGATCTGGTACACGATCTCTGGCTCCACCGCCTGATGACCCATCACCTCTTCCGACGGGCCCTCGTCACCGTGCAGGCTGCGGCAGTTCAGCGCGTCGTCGATGGACTCTGCCAGCGACTTCACCTGCCGGGAGAATGCATCCTCCAGCTCGGTGATGGCATCCGTCAGGTCGCTTTGGGCGGCCGGGGACGCCATGTTTCCAGAATCCTCCATCTCACTACACTCCTCCACCATTGCTCCCAGCTGACCGCCATCGTCCGTCAGCGACACCTGCTTGCCCTCAAAGTAGGAGCTGTGGACTTTCTCAGGTCCTTCAAAGGAAAACTGCATTCTCATATTGGACAGCACGATCCTCCGAGACATACGGTTCTCAGACATAGAACTCCTCAGGCGCTCAAAGTTCTTGTTCATCTGATACTGACGGAACGCCGTTTGGATAGTGCGTGCAGCATGCCGTGTTATGAACCGTCCTCCATATTTGCGTTCTAGCATCTCTACCTGCAGAATGAACAGAGGACAAAATCAATGCACTCAACTTACGAAACACTTACCTACATAATTTACCTACAGCACAAGCACAACACCCATGAATCAAATGAACACTGAATGGGGATCGAGATCGAGATTTACGGCCCATTCATACCAAGGACGATAACTATAAAGATAATTCTAACTATAACGATATTAGTGCCTACACTGAGCAATGATAATGAAAGTCTATCGTCATGTCAATGAATGTGATGTCTAAAATTCGATGATGTCTAGTTGTCAGCTTTTTATCATCCTTTAAATTGGTCTGAATGTGCTTCCAATGACATCGTTAGACATATTGTCGCTACAGTCTGCGGTGTGAGCATTCTCATTCACAATAACTACAGTGATAATCATTTGCCGTTACAGTTAGCGTTCTTGGTGTGAACAGGCCTTTAGCTATATGTTTCCTGCTTTAGTGTGACCATACAAAGTAACCCTACTTTTCTGTGCTGTTTCAATCCTCTTGAGCCACTCCAGAGCCCTTTGGCATAGTTCCTGGTGTTTACATTCCATCTCAAATGAGGCTTTCATTACCGGAACCTCAACGGCCTCACACCACCACAGTACAACGCGCAACCTGCTCAATGTTGTACAAATACAAGCTACAGTGTACAGAACATGATGTAAGTACTAAGCAGTCTGTTGCTTCAGATCCCCACCCTGTTAAATCCCTCACAGCCTTCATTGTCCAAGTATGACCCATCTATATATTTTCTATAAAACACTCTATTCCCCATAGAATTTGCAAATTATACTCAAATGGGCATTCATTTTTTTTTATTAATGCTCAGAATTGTTCAGTTTAAAATCAAATGAGTCTATTCATGCTCTAAATAGCTCTACTAAAGTTGTATGATATGTGTATGTGAACTCACTGTGTGGAACACAAACTAAGCCAAGGCTGTTTTCTTCAAGGCTTCAAGGCTAACCCTTTTTACTCTGGTAAATAACAACAAAGGATTCCATTGACAGTGAATGGCAGGGGTCAGATGTCTCATCATGTCACACCCCGTCACCTGTTTGTCCTGGAGGTCGGTGGAGAGCTCATAGCTCTCGGAGAGCGAGCGCGAACGCTTGATGGCCTCCTCCTCAGCCTGTTTGCGTAGGATGGACTGTGAGTGCTGCAGCTTAGGTCGCCGGGGCCTCTGGGGGCCGGGCTGCACCGGGTGACCGTAGATGGCCCTGTCAAACTGGTCCGGACTGATGGACGAGCTTCTGGTCACTGGACCCTGGCTGTAGTTGGCGCCACCCTCCAGAGACGAGCTGGGCTCACCGCTCTGGACATCTCCCTCCACACTGTAGAGACACAAAACAACAACATGCACGTCAACACGGCAAAAACAAAAAACTGTGGCCGATGGCTACTTTGACTGCGGTCATCCACGTAGCACTTGCAATCGAAGAACAGCTCACTGTTTGGAACGCCTTTCTTACGAAAGTGCAATGTAGACTTTGATGGGGGACTCCTGCTTCCATTGTTTATCACTTCATTTAGCATACAGTTTTATCTAACACAGCTCAAAGCACAGGTGCAGAACAGGCAATAAAGTGGATTTCACAGACTTAAAAGCCCTGTCTAGTTGGCTGCATTTGACTGAACAACAATTTCATACCGCGCAGGAACCTGAGTGAAAATAAAATCAGCGACGCCTGATTGTCATAAAAGGAGCTTTTATTATTATTCTTGTAACTTCCTGTGGAGTCTGGGGGAGCCATAATCTCAAGGCATACAGCTTGGTGCAAAGTCAGATGAGTAAGGTGGAGTCCTCCACGTTGGTGTTGATCAGTTTCACTCTCTGAAGAGTGCATTAGATCTCCGTATTAAACACAAGCCTGTTTGCTTCTCGTGATCCCCAGTTGCTGCCATAATGTTGTGATCGGGCTAATGAATGTTTATACTAAAAGCACTGAAAGCAAGGCACAAATCCATTAGTGCCCGTGTGAGTGAACATGTCCTCTCTAACACACCAGGAGGAGGTACAAAATGAAAACCACTCCGAGGCTCTCCCTCTCCTTTTCATTCATTCATTCTCTCTCACTCTCTCTCTCTCTCTCCCTCTGTAGCCAAGAGAGAGGGAATAAAGCATACCTTCCTCAAAACCACTGACAGGAATGATTACTCCACAGCTTCACAAATGGCACCTCACTTGCTCGTGAGTATAGTATATGTAAATATTAATGAAACGGGGGGCCCGACGCCTTGGGCGCAAGCAAAGGCTAGGCAAGGCAGCAATTCACTTCAAAAGACTACCCGGTGGTATTACTCACTCCTCGTTGCTCTGTTTAGCGGGGGACTGAGGCTTCTTTCTCCATGAGGCCCTCTGGCTGGCGAAGAACTCACCACTCCTTCTCCAGAACCGATCTACCATTATTGCGCTGAGCGGAACGACTCAAAGGGCAGCATGCTTCCAAAGCGGAGGCAAAGTCTGGTCTGATGAAAGTAATCCCCGTGACCAATGGTTTACCAATAACCCTTACGTCACGTCTGACCGTCCTGCTTATTGACATCTCTATCTCCCAAGCTCATCAAAAGCGCCTCACTAACTGCCAAGTCATGTTAATTCATGATCTATCATCCAGGAAGGAGCTCCTGTGAAGACTGCAATGCCTTACATCAAGTAGCAGTTCATTCACTGGCTTTCTGTTTCTAAACAGGAAGCAGTCTTTGAGTGCTGACCTCACCTGAAATGTAAACGTGCCACACCTTTCTTTGATCTGTCGCACAGTCTGCGGCACACAGTCTCTCAGTGGCACTGCAAGCCATTAGCCCATACCAAAGGGCCCAGGAAACATTACTGGTAATGTGATCTGTTTGTAATGACCTGTATTCAGCAGTGTTTGTTTATAGACTAACTCTACCAGCCCTGGAAGAATACCAGAATAATATCAAAATAATGGCCGTCTTGTATCAAGCACTTGCAGACTCATTCTCAATAGCTTTATATGCTTAAAGGCTTTGAGGCCTACCCTCTAAAACAAGGGTTATCATTCACTTTCCCTTGAGTCATCAAAGGCAAAGTCCTAATTATATTATGACACTGAGATGGCATTTTAAATGCAGTATTGGTCCTGCACAGGCAATTAATGGTGCCATTTGTATGCCTGCTCAGTCAGGGGGTCCAGCGGCTACCAAAATAAAAGTGTCATGTCAGATCTATCAGTGCAGATGAGTTAGTAGATGTCTTGGGCAGAGATTGGGAGTCATGGAAGGTCAGGGTGACTCAGTATTTTTAGATCTGGGTGAATGAGAGCTCTTACCACTCTGCTGGGGCACTCTCGCAGGCTGTGCTCAGCACTGAGTGCAATCCAGCAAGTACATGCACACACACACACACACACGCACACGCACGAGCACACACACACACACTCGCGCACAAATGTACCCAAACTCTCATAAGCACTATCACATATAGTCAAACCCACACAAATACATACAAACACACACTTACTTACAGTCACACACACACACATACTAGAGTGTGTGAAATTCGCAGACAGACCCAGATAACTTCACACTCCTTACATAATGGCAGTTGGGCGACATCTCCCCCTCCATCTGCCGTGGGATTCGTGCTGCGTGACGCACACAAACACACACTCATACACACACACACAGACACACGTCTCCGGAGCGCCAGTAACACCTAGCATGCATGCTGCTAAGGCACTGGTGGCAGGGAACGACATAGACCTGCTCTGCACTCACACTTCTCCACGCTGCTCTCGCTACTGCTGCTGCTGCTTCTGTTCCTGTTGTTGTTGCTCCAAATTCAATTGACAGAACTCTGAAACACTTGGCAGCAGGTAGGAGGGGAAGACTTTGATGGACAGGGTGAGTATTCTCCTTCCATCTCTGTCTTCTTTATCTCCATTGTGCTTTTTTTCTCTTTCCCTCTTTTTCTATCTGTCCCTCTGGTGAGAGTGTGTGTGTGTGTGTGTGCCTGTGTGTACTGTATGTATGTGAGTGTTAATGGAAAATAGGCAAGACATTAATTAGTGTCTCATTTTGATGGACATAGAAAGTATTGCTTCTGAGTGTGTTTGTGTCTGTTTTTGACTGTGAGTGTGTGTGTGTGTGTATGTCTCTGTGTTTGTGTGCCCTAATCAAAGTCAGGCAGTGCAGTGACAATAATTAAGCTCCCAGACATGTTCACCACACAACCAAGTGAAAGTCACAGAGTGACAGTTGTGAGATGGAAAGACGAGTCTTTGAAGAGAAAAAGAGAGAGAGAGCGCTTTTTTCCCTTCCCAAGCTGTCAGTATTTAGCTGCACTGGTATTCCCTTCCACCCTAAGCAGCACGGGACCTTCAAACACACACACACACACACACAAACACACACACACAGAGACTTAAAGCAACAGACCACCATTGCGATTCCACTATTAGTTCCAAGCTAGCATGTATCATTGCATCAGATTAGACCATTAGCATCATTAGCATCTTGCAAATGGTCTAATACGATGCAATGATACATGCTAGCTTGGAGCTGATAGTGGAATCGCAATGGTGGTCTGTAGCTTTAAACACACGGACCACATTCAGCCAAGCTCGGCACCACTGCTGAACCGCAACCACCTAGGAACTAGGGAGGATTCACTTCAGAATTGTCAGCCAGCTGGGTTTATTATTCCCTGTGTCCTTTCTACGACCATGGCCCGCCATGTCCCCATCCCCCCTCTTGTCTCTCTTCCTCCTGTGTCACCTCAGCACACACTACGCTCCACTTCAAATAAATGACTAAGATTAACCTGAATCGCTTCTCCAGGTGGTACACATCGAGAGAGAGATATAATCATTGGCAGACCAAGGTTATTGTCTTTAATAACATGACCTAGCCTTTGGTGCTTGTAGCAGGAATGAGGTGAGTGACCCCAGAGTGATAATTGCAGGCTACCAGGCAACAGTGAAACATCTATGCTTTTAGCATACATATGCAAAGCACTGCAATTTAGCATTTAGCATTTGCATTTGACCTGACCTTGAAAAAATTCCATCTGTCAAAAGGCTTGTCTGGAGATATCTATTCCCTAAAAGAGAGGTGTCTGGGCCACATCCAGCTTGGACACAGTGGGAAACCATCTGGTCAGCCAAATCAGGGCCAGATCTGGCCAGACCTGGAAAAAATACATTTTCTTACTGGATGTAGCCAACAATGGAATAAAAGCAGCAGCTTCATGCTAAGAAACATTTAGCGTGGAGGGGAGAAATTCCACACTACCGTGACAACACTCATCACGTCTCGAGTGAGCTGGACAGTCTGCACTGCTGACTGCTGGAAACAGACTATAGACTATAGCAGACGCTATACCATTTGTTTAAGTCATTACAAAACAACTGGGTTTAGCCCAAGGTTTCTGGTCTCCGGGGGACTGTAGATACTGCAAGGCACTGGAGAGACAAAGCAAGCATCAAGAGGACTGCATTTGCATGGGGTTGCTGAGAAACACTGCACGCAAGGCTTTTTCTTAGACACACAAAGTGCATGTGTGTGTGTTTGTGTATACAGCTTAAAAGAAATCTCTAGAGAATAGAAACACACACACACACACACACACACACACACACAAAAGGAGAGCAGTGTTTTTCTGGTGAGGTCACCATAACCTTCTCACCATGCTGAGGTCACAAGCAGAGAACCTTCAAGAGTGAGAGAGCGAGAGAGCGAGAGAGAGAGAGGGAGAACAGGGGAACTAGAGGACATCTCTCGAAGAAGAATCATCACCGCTAATCCCCACTCAACCACAGCAGCCGACATCAGCTTGGATCTGGCCCACATCTGGCCCTCTCAGCCACAGCCAGTGTCTGTCTAAAGGCCCTTTCACACAAAGGTGAAATTTCAGCGTGGAATTTTGCTGAACAATCACATGAGTCTGTGCACACCGAAAGGCAAAAATTTGCTGCAGAAAAAAATATCGGATCAGTCCGTTTTGATTGCAAATTTCACGAGTGAAAACTTCGCGTGGAAATTCCACCTTGGTGTGAAAGGGCCTTAAGAAGGGAAACACCAACAACTCCATTTATATTCATATCTACTGACACATCAACGTTTTTACAGTACAGTCTAGATCTATGTTTCCATCACTAGTATAAGCTCACTCAACCACCACGCTTAAGTCAATAACACTTAGCCAACAACAAGATAACAGGATCACAGAGAGCAAAAACAAAACAAATAAAACAGGCACAGCAGTGAGTGTTATTATTTGATCTTCCCTCAGCCTGAAACACCCTGAGCACACGCCTGTCAGACAGGCCTTTTGTTTTTTTGGCGGCCATTCTGAAAACAACCAGGCGTAAATGAGCACAGTGAGCATTTCATTTTTACCGGGGGCGTACTGTAACCACACAGCGGCGGATCAGAACTGTCTCATGAAGGCTAAGCGAAACGGACTGATCCCGAACCTGTGGGCCCAGACAGGCCCGGTATGGCCTGAACCTTCATCTACGGGCTTCATCTACCCCACGGGCCTCATCTGCACTGGTATGTCATCTGCCAGTGATTTGCAGTGGAGGCCCGAGGTGGGCTAGATGTGTGTCTGTGTATGTATGTCTGTGTATGTGTGTCTGTGTGTGTGTGTGATCCAGGTCCTTCTTCATTCCACCTGGGCTCCTGAGTAATGTGCCTGAGGTTACCGCTGCTCTTCACAACATAGAGCAAAGAATTTAGGCATTCCCAGGGATCCAGAACCACACACACACACACACACACACACACACACACACACACACACTAAAAAAGCATGGGAGTTCTGGGAATGGAAGCTGCTAATCAGGTCCAGACGTGGAGCTGGGTGAGGTTGGGCTGGCTGTTTGTGCCTCCACCTCTCCACTGCATCCCCACCCCCACACACACGCACCCGTCACACACACAAATACACACACTGAGGCAGATGCCTGTCAGAGGCGTCCGCACCGAGACGCCGTCAAGCGAGACGCTCCGCAAGTGGATTAACACATGTGCAACCCCCTAGCCCTGCCTCCCCTTACCCCCAACAAAACACCAACAGCAAAACAGATGTGCTCTCGCTCACTCATTCATTCTCTCTCTCTCACACACACACACACGCACACACTTATTCACATGCTCACAGTCACTCATTCCACGGAAGGTGAGGAAGGCAGCGGTGTTAATGCCAATGCCAAAAGCAGTTACACGTGTATAAGCTGGAACATTTTATACACGTGTAAAAAAACACACACAACCTACTCATTTTCAAAATGAAACCGCACGGGTTATATGCACAAAGTCAGTTACATTCCTAACCAAAACGGAGCTATGGCGCTGACCAGGGTGTATAGCATATTATGACAGAGTTGGCAAGTGAATGAAGGATCTGGCCAGATGAACGTGATCATTACGGGAAGCCAGACATTATGCAATCGAAAAGCGCCCCGGTTAAAAGGCCCCTCCTGTACGTCCAGCCTGACTCCGAGCTCCCAGGCTGCGGTGGAAATCCGTGAGCCAGGCCCATCTGACCCATCGCTTACGCCCGAGATGGCGGCTGTCTTAAAGACGGACCGGCCAGCTGCCCAGAAAGTGCCTAGAAAGTGACCGTCTCACTCGCCGTCTCCTCAGTCTCCCAACTATGTCCCCAACGCAAGCCATTTCCTCAACGGCCCAGACGGCACTGCAACCCGACACCACGTCTTCCAATAGATCACAAGGGGCTCCGAAAAGCAAAAAAAAAAAAAAAAATTGCGGGCTCCCCTTGGCTAACATCAATGTGCTGGCTTCCCAACATGGGGAAATGTACTTCAGACTGGGGCTGCCATAAGTCTGCAGCCGGAGCCCCTCTTCTCCCTCTCTCTGAGTGTATGGTCTTAATAAGAGCGCAAAACTGAGTGGGAAAAACACATGTGGCAGGGTGAAGCTCCCTGCCCGCCAGAACAGAGCAGTTTAGCAAAGGAGATGAATTGATTCAGGCTCCTTCTGGACTGGACTACACTACACTACTCTACACTACCCCCCTCTGCCGCACACACTCACACACATTTACAAACAAATAATGTGAAAACACACTCGCACACTCCCGGGATAATGCTTTCAATCAAGCCATGCTGCCTCATTCACATAAAGAGAGTGTGACTTCATTTTGGTGTGTTGCTGTGGATGACTAGTATTCTTCAAGGGAAAACATGTAAGCGTGCGACTGGAGCCAATTACGGCGAGGAGGTTTGTTTTGCCAGAGAGGGCATCAGAGCTGTTGTGTAAACATCTCCAAGGTTTTATAAGTGCTTTACTGGAAGATGGGATGCACCGAGTGGGAAGATGGCAGGCCAGTTTGGATGAAGACAAGAAGTGACTCACAGAGGCACAGGTATCATAAATAAAGCATACGGGGCTGGCAATCCCAAAGCACTTCCCTTGATAAAATCCTCTTGGCAAAGTCCCTGTGCATACTCCTGTCCTCTACCTCACAATACACCTTAAGGGTGCAGGTTGTTGATGTTTGTGTTAAGAACCAATGCAATTGCACCTCTCCCCTTATATGCTCCTCAAGTAGCACTCTGATTGACTGAATTTATTTATGTCTCGGTCCGAGCCACACTGTTTTGTTGTCAGCTTCAATTACAAAACACAAAAACAAAAGATAACCTCCAGAGGTCAAACACACACACAGGACATGAAACTAGAAGAATGTGAGCAGCACTTTGCTGGTACTGGATTGGAATCACAAACTGTGCCTTTAAGCTTTCTTTTTAAATGGGATCTGGCTCTAATAGTGCCAATGCATCTCCCCTTCTAATTAATAATGCAATCTCCCAGAGAGTCTCACGCGTACACACGCGTACACACACACACACACACACACACACACACACACACACACACACACACACACACACACAGACACACAGACACACACACACACACACACACACACAC
>JAVQKI010416477.1:0-16427 GCA_036025975.1 Nematalosa erebi | reverse complement strand
ATGCTTTTATGTAAAGCCAAGATGCTCAGTGTCTGGTCTATAGGCACACATGTAAGTGGAATAGGAATGGCTGTGAACATTGGGCTGGATTGAGGTGGGGGTTAGTTAGAGGGGAACAGACCACAAAAAAAATCTGTGTGTGTGGAGAGAGAGAGAGAGAGAGAGAGAGAGAGAGAGAGAGAGAGAGAGAGATTGGGGAGGGTAGTTGTTGAGGCTGGGGAGATTGTCCAGAGAGCGAACAAGTGTTATGTGCGAACGTGACGTGCCCCGGATGACAAATAGGCCCGCCGGATCGCAAGGTTCACCCAGCTGGTTGGCCCTTCTGCTGGGTGATTGATGGTGTTGATGTTCTAAATCGGCCCCTCAGATACGGCCAAGTACAGGACGCATAATGGCCAGGCTGTACTGTAGATTAGCCCACAGATAGCAGGAAAGGGTGGAGGTGGGGGTGCAGAGGGGGGATAGTTTGGGGTAGAAAGGAAGGGCAGGTTCCCAGACAGCTGCAGCTTGTGGCCTCGTCTGTTGTCGTTGCTGATGGCGGAGGGGTGTGTTTTAGGCACACACAGCACTGCAACATCTTTCCTTCTCTGCCTCTTTTCTCCTCTATGTCCTATTTCTCCTCTCTGACTCACCCAACGGTCCCCTCTATACCTCCTCAACCACCACCCCCCCCCCCCAAACACACACACACACACTCTCCTCAGCATACATATATGGTGATCTTTGTGTTCAGAAAGCTATGCCAGGGGTCAACAGAGACTCATTAATGTCAAAAAGAAGGTCAGTCCCATACACTTTCACCCTGGATGTATGACCAATACATCTGGAAGTCTGGAGCAGACACAGACACACACACACACACGCACACACACACACAGACACACACATGCAGACACACATATGCAAAGGGGAAAAAAGAAAGCGCCACACAACTTCTTAATTGTGCGGACGGACCCCCTTTATCATAGTTGCAGGCACCATGAACAAACAGACTTTGATCAGGGAGCCTGTGATTGGAGAGGCTTTGGACTGAGCGTGTGTGTGTGTGTGTGTGTGTGTGTGTGTGTCTGTGTGAGGCTGTGAGGCTGAGCATGTAATCTTACCACATGCAAAAGAGAATGGCCAGAGTCATGAGAACCTTAGATGCAGTTCCGGCTATCAATCATTACAGATTGATTGCTTCTGATCTCATCGCTAGTACAAATATAGCATAATAAAAAAATAATGATACATGAATGGCAGAAGGGTTAACCTTGATTATTTTTGGCATGGGTTATTCTGGGTACTCCACCCCTCCTTTAAGTTAAGATAATTTCTGGTTTGTTTGGTTAGGAATACATTAAGGATATACTATGAAACAGGACGAGCTGGAGTCATATTGAGTGTGTTTGTGCACAAGAATTACAGTTGTGAAGAGGGGAGAGAGAGGTAGAGAGAGAGAGAGAGAGAGAGAGATTGACCTCCCATCCATCTGTTTCACTGCAGGTTTTTTTTCCAACTAAAAAGCCAAAAATGACCACTCGTATCATTACCAATGAATGTTATGTTCAAGAGAGTATAAAGAGTTCCTGATGATTAAACTTTGTGTTGACCCCTCGGTAAAACACTTGCTCTTGTCCATTATGTGGCTATTCGCTGTTCAGGATAATGGGTATTTTTTGAAACAGAGGGCCATGGAGTCAAAGCACGCACTAGATACGACAGGCTACGTTAAGAGCCCCAGAGATCCGTGTAATTAAATAAAATCAAACTAAGTGAGAGCACTAAAAATAAAGTAGAATACTATATTTTCAATGGCCAGTCAGCTTTCCAGTGGAGTCCTCATGCTTGATGGCATAAAAGCATCAGCCTACTCGTTAAAGTAGTTTAACAAGCAGACTCACGTGGTTGTTGAGAAATATGACTGCCGTGTTAGCATGACTTTATTTTACATTTGAGAGTAAGGGCCATATTTATGAACGTGTAAATAATTCCTCACCACAAATGTAAATATCCCAGACGGCTATGACCGATATCACACCGATGTCACAAGCCTACAAATATCTGTCTAAATGTGTGAATGCATGTGCCATTGTATGCCGTTTCTACATGTAAGCATGTTGACATACAGTATATACAAGACGTGTATACATCTTACGATGTGTATGTTTCTGTACAGTATATGTCTCTCTCTCTTTTTTTTTCTCTCTCTCTTTCTCCCTCTTTTTTTCTTGTGTGTGTGTGTCGGTGGGTGTATGGGTATTGAGCTCTGTGCATTCTGCTATTCTCTGTATCTGTCTTTCTGTTGTCTTCATTGCATTAGTAAATAAATACTAAATGCCTGGTCTGTACACACCTACTTGAAATCTACTTGAAGCCTACTTGACTTCTGTGAGAGTATTTGTGCGTGTAGGGTCTGTCCCTGTGTTTATACATGGGCGTGTTGGTATGAAACAACTGTTCCCTTTGCTTTTAAACTGATTTGAGTCCCCTCGTAACAGCTTCTGCTCATTTACAAGTTTTTTCTACTAATTATCTTTATTGGCTCTTGTAAAAGCCCCGTGTGCACGGCGAGGGCCGGGCTTCTTTGGTAAGATAATGGAGCTGTAGCCTCTGTCTTCTGTCTGCTGTGTTGATGGGTTGATGTCTCCGTAGCCTCGGGCGCACGGGATTGGCGTCTATGAAATGCCTCCATTGTTTACAACCAGTCCGGACCTCCCCACCACAACCCCCACCCAGCCCACAGCCACGACTTCATTGCTAGCCAGCAGTCCTCAGAAAGATCTGGAGGTTGAGAGAGAGAGGGATAGATAGAGGAAGAAAGAAAAAGTGAAGGGTCAGAGGCATCTGGATTTTGCCGTTACATATGCGGAGGGCCTGTGTTGAAGACGACTCTCTCTCCCTCTCCCTCTCTCTCTCTCTCTCCCTCTCCCTCTCCCTCTCTCTCTCTCTCAGCCTCTCTCTCCCTCTCTCCTTTTCTCCGGGCATGTGTACATGTGGGTAATTTTCGCTCATCTGTCCTGCAGAGAGGCAGGCCTCCTGAATGCCTGAGTAATTTTGGTCACTTTTTCCCCCCGGTTGCCCCTTGGGCAGCTCCTCTGGCTTAAGCAACATGGGGAGTGAAGGGCCCCACACATCTGGAAGGCTCCACATCTGAGAACCAAGCCTCCAGCAAAACACTCACGCAGATACACACACACACTCTCACACACTGGAGCATAAATGCACACATTAGTTCACAGACATAAACACTCATACATAAATACGCACGCGCACACACACACACACAGACACACACACACACACAGGCACGCACATACGCAGGATTGGAGGCATTTATATTCACTGAGTCATGCACATATATACATATGCACCAGACAGCTCATGGGTCCCCAGAGTAGTCCACAGCAGGTGCTGGGGGAACAGGGACCACAACATTATGTTTGTTTTTCCTCAACACACTGTTCTTTGCATTTTTTTGGCACTCTGTTGTCTCTTCTCTTTCTCTGTCCTGCTCTCTCTTTCTTCTGTCTCTCCTCTCTCTCTGTCCCTCTGTCCCTCTCTCTCCACCACTCCCACCTCCTCACACGTTTGCCATTGTTCTCCTTACTGAAAACAACACATTTCCCCTCTTGTCCTCTTTTCATCTGAACGAGCAGTTTAACATTGAGTAAACTCTGTGATTATATGTTTAGCCTTAGTAGGGTTGTCTGGTATATCTTTGGGAAAAGCCTCCTTACTGACACCACACTCACAAACACACACACACACACACGCGCACACACACACACACACACACACACACACACACACAGTCAAAACCTGACACACACATGCACAAACACACTGTGTACTGCTCCAGAATTTTTTTTTTTCATTTATTTTTATTTATTTACTTTATTTATTTACTTTTTTCTCAGCAAAACATGATTTGTTTTTCATCCAGCTGGCACAGTCCCCCTCCCATGACCAACCAACACCCATCAACCGCCCTACCCAAGTGAGAAAAGTGGATCAATTCCTTCCGCTGTGAAAAACAAAAAAACATCAGCAAAAAAAGGAAAGCGCTTGTCCCCAAATACCACCAGTAGTTAAGCCAGAGGACCACATACGTCGCGCCCTAATCCATTCCATAACTTATCAACATATGCTGCCTATTAATGGAGAGGGGACCTGCCGAGACGCCCAGACTCGGGGTTTTACTGGTGGCGGGAGCGAATCTGTTTAGGATTAGAGGAATAACAGTGTGGCTGACACGGAGCCGTCCAAAATGCCAGCTATGGAACCCAAACCCCAAATAAGCAACTGCAGAATTTGTTGACATTGCTCTGTAACGACTGTTCTTCGCCCAGCCGCCGCTCCGCAAAGAGCTGCAACAGCTTCACGTCCGAGGTTTTTACAACACATGCTCTCTCTTTCTCTCTCTCTATCTGTCTTTCTCTCTCCCGCTTTCTCTGCTCTGATTTCTGTCTCAGTGTTACAGTAGATGTGCTTGCTGATTGTGTAAGGTTAGAAGAGATGACATCTCACGCAGTGTCAAGAGAGCATTTGAGAGAGTTTAAAAGGATTCTTCTGACATGCTAGTGGAATGTAGGCTATGTAGTCTAACCACACTTACAGGCAGGAAAAGACTCAGCTGCACTTTCCTAATTTGCTCAGATCATCTCTGTCCCAGAATTTCAGCACGATTTTATGACTAGGTCATAAAATTATGTCATATTTTGCAGTTAATCTTATTTACTTATATGACAAACATAATATCTGTTTTAATATTCTCCAGAGTCACACAATTCTCCAAAGGGTGTTTGATGGTAAGAATGCGAAGGAACAAAAGGCTGTAAATACCTCATATAGAGACCTGAACAAATTGTCCCCTCCTAAAAGTCCCAGAGAGGGAAAAGGTTCTATTTCAAGGAGAAATGAAAGGGAAAGTTTTGGCCTCTGAAGTCATTCAGACACGACAGGTTGCTCGGCAATGTGACCCCTCAGAGAGGATTTTGTCTGAATGACGGGGTTGACAGGGTCAAGGTCGAGGCTGCACCGGGGCTTCCGAGGAGACTGAGAGAGGCGTCATCCACTCAGACCTCGTCTCCAATTCCCCTGTGACTATGGCTTAGACAGCTTCTGATGGCTTTAATTCTCGTTGAGAGCCCCATTTCTTTACCATTCGCCCTCAGAAAAATAGCTTTGTTGTCTTGTCAGGAAACCAGATATACATATACTTTTAAATGCCGTCTTGCTCTTTGATCAGCTTTTTAGAGGTCGACACATGTCTTGGTGGACAAATGCTGAACTTTATGAGTGACTAATTACAATGGCAAAAGAAGAAAAAAGGCAAAGTTGAGAATTGACAATGAGAATGAAGTTGTAGAAACTCGGTTTCCCGTAAGTATCTTTGTGGCAGTGTGTCTAAGTGCAAATGTCACAAGAGTGTAGAAGTCCTTGGATTGGCAGAGGAAGGGGGCAGAAAAGGCAACACTGAGACGTTATTACAGGTGTGTGAGGGGCTGTGGTGGAGGTAACTGTGTGTGTGGGGTGAGTGCGTGTGTGTATTTGTTGGTACAAAAGACAGACGCGGCAAGAGAATGTGTGTAATGTGTGTGTGAGCGCAGGCGAGCATGTGTGCGAGCTTGATTACAATCCCCGTGAAAGTAAAGCCCTGGACCTGCAGCTTCCATTGCTAACTTATTGCCTGTTTCCTCGCCCCGCGCCGAGGCCCTGGCCTGGGTTGTTAGCGCTAATGGATCAGCTCAGCGCTCTCCGCGGGCCCCCCACTGACGGATGTCCTGTCAGGGCCACACATGGCAGATTAGCCTGCTTCCACAGGTGGCTCTGGATTGTGTCCTTCACGGTGCTGCACCACGCTCCACTGCGCCGAGTGGTGCTGCGCAGGCCTGCAGTGCAGTGCCAGGCCCCGGCTCTGGCTCCGGCTCCAGCTCCGGCCTGCTCTGCACCACACCTAAGCAGCCCCAGGCTATGACCCCTGGCCCTCTCCCGCAGACTACCAGGCAGGCAGGCATGTAAAAAGTCAAACAGACTGATTGGAATGAAGGGCAGAAATTTGCAGGAATGAAAAACATGCAGAGAGAGAGAGAGAGAGAGAGGGAGAGAGAGAAGTGAGGAAGTCCACAGACAGGCATACAGAGAAGCCAACAGTCAGATCAGTGTGTGTGTGGGGTGTTGCATGCGTGCATTCAGATACACACACACACATATTGAACACATGCATACACACACATGCACATGCCCATACACGACCAGAGAGAATAAGCGAGAAAGAGAGCGCCAAAAGACCCCTCCGTGCAGATGCAGGCGTCTTAAATATCCATGAAACCTGTGCACTGCCCTGGCATGGTGTTTCCTTCAGCCCTTGTTATTTTTGGCCCACCGTGGGACATATGTCATTGGGGAGAACGTGCTTAATTAGGCTACCTCAAAAGGAGCATGAAACCAGGGAGATATTTATTAGAGTCATTCTTTAGCCACTTGTCACGAGAAGCGAACTAACCGGGCCGTAACGGCACTGTTGGCTTGGTGAACCAACTGTAGGTCCTTATTACACTCATATGCACATGTGCGCGTGCGCACACACACACACAAACACACACAAATGCTCAGTTGGACCAACACGCGCCATGTCTCCAAAGCTTTGATTTGTGACTATTAATGTTCCTACAAAAGAACCATCGCTCCATCTTGTCCAGAGCTATTTATTTGTTGTAATCAAGGGGACAGAGTGCCATTTGTCCCACTGGAGTTGGCCATCCACGCCTGTAAGAGGCCCACATTTGACATACTAACACACACACACACACACACACACACCCACACACCCACACAAACCACAGTCTCTCAGCTAATGTGCGAGAATTTATTATACCAATTTTGAGAAGCTTATGTAACGAATCGGTTTGTTTAATTTCTGTCTGAGGGTTAATAAATGATTGCGTAGCCGTTGCTGAAGTCGAACCACTTTAGTAGCCTTTTGCATTCTGATGTTGTTTGATGAGTAATGGTTCAGTATTTTTCCATTCTCTGGTTTGTGAACGTAAAAGGCATTCTGTCTTCCACAAAGTAAAACCACAGATTCTAAGAAATAGTGCAAGAAGTTATCTAAGGGCTTAGTCATCTATGTTTCATGAGAGATGTGGCCTGAATCCCAATGTCTCCCCCCTAACACCGCATTTGCATTGTGTCTAAATAATTTTAAAAGACTGGGCTATGTATTTGTTTTCAAATGTGTGCAGTGCTCTTGCGCGTGTTCTTGCCAGCTCCATCAACTATTATGGAAGCTAATTATTGCGGCATGCAACGCTTTATGTACCTGGTGTTGCCAACTGTAAGCCCTAAGCCTGGATCCCTCAATGACTTTACTGGCATCAAAGGCACGATTGGCTGGTTCATGTGAGTTAAAGATAGCTCAGAAATCTAGGCGCACCCTAACACTAGCAAATCGTTTTGCTCAGCGGGTATATCTAGCAACGCACCATAAGGTTTTTACCAAGCCTTGGTAAGGCCAATCACAACGCTCAGACTACCTTTGTGAAGAGTCGCTGGACGGGCTTAGCAAGATAACGACAGGACTGTCAACAGTGGCCAATAGCGGTCATTTGAATAAGCTTTGCCATTGACTTTGGAGGAGTTAGACTTGGGCTTTTCTTTTAAAGTTCAGCAGAAAAAGACATTTAAGAGAGGGAGGTAGGCTATTTTCTTTTTTGCTGACGTTGCTCTGATTGGACATAGTGCTATTCAGTTTGAAAGACAACCGCTGATTCCACCCCAAGGATTGAGCCCGGTCTATCCTTTGTGACTATACATTTCTGTTAATAGGATGGCTTGCAAGGCTAAGTTAAAGAAATATTCTGGGGTAAATTAGCCCATAGCCCAGTTATTTGAGGTCCCTGAGTACTCTCAGTAGGAAAAAGAATGTGAAAATTTGGAACAACAGACCAAATAGTGAACTGATCCACTAACTGATGAGGGCATAGAAAATTGAGTTTCTGTTCCATCACTGGTTAGTGTTGGCTGCTGTTTTGCTATTCAGTCTATGTTGTACCAAATGTTTTCATTCTTTTTCTTACCTACAGCACATGGTGACTTCGAACAACAGGGCAATGAGTTGGTTTCCATCGTTAAGGGTTTAGGGCAGACATTGAGAGACAGACATGGTTTTGTGACAGAATTCACTCCATTTTTTTTGCATTTATTCTCTCCCATTCACATGCCATTAACTCATCCGCAAACTCAACTTCTATTTTTGATTTTTGCAGAATCTCACGTTTGTAATCTCTTTCACATGATAAAATTCACCACATCCAAGATATGGATGTGTTTCCCAGAAAATGTTCAAATCAAAATGGAGAAACCATGACTGCCCATACAATTTTATATTGCATCAATTAGCATTCCAATGCAATAACATGGAACACAACAGTCATTTGGTTCTTTGCCTTTTTTGCTTCTTTCTGTAACATCAGCATGCATAGTAGTTGCAGGCTCATGGCACTAATAAAATAAAAAAAGTATTTTTAAGATTTTATTATGAGTTCCTCACTGACTATCTCCAGTCCAACACTGAGCATCAAACACATCCTCGGTCTCCATCTGTACTCCATCCTCCATCCTGACTCCTCCTCCTCCCCCACTGGGGAACAGCGAGTGAGGTCAGAGGGCCTCACGTGATCCACTCCTCCCATTGCGAGCGACTTGGAGGCCCTGTGGCAGAGGCATGCACTTGGCATGGTTGCCACGGAGCGAGGGCCAGATCATTATGTTTGAGAGGTTTACAATGCTCATTAACAGCTTTCCACACCACACCACACTGGCAGCCATGCCTGGCTCCAAACAGCCTCTGGCAGTGACTCTGCTCTGTCTCTATGTCTTTTTCTCTCTCTCTCCTTCTCTTTCTCCTTTCTCCTTTGCTCCCGTCTTACTTGTTCACCCCTGCCAGGCTGAAAACACCTAACCCCTGAAGATAAAGGATTAAGGTTTGGGGTGGCGACAGTGCAAAGAGGTCTTATACTTTTTGCCTCCCCTGCTCTGTCGTTACCTCAGTAAAGACAGTGGATAATGAAAGGGATTGACTTCTACCTTCCGTGCACAACCCCTCAACCCATTTCCCTCCTGCGCTCCCAACCCAAACCCAACCCAACCCAGCCATCCCACCCATCTGCCAACTAACCTCTGAGCAGTTTTTTTTACCTTGTCTTAAGGCCCAGCAGTTCTTTACCCTGTCCAAGGCGGAATTTCCACGAAAATTTTTCGCTTGCAATTCGCAATCAAAATGGACTGATCCGATATATTTTTTTTCCACAGCAAATTTTAACCTTTTGGTGTGCACAGACTCAGTAGAACAGATGTGATTGTTAATCAGCGAAATTCTGTGCAAAAAATCACGCGGAAATTCCACCTTGGTGTAAAATGGCCTTTAATTTGGCACTCGGGAGCTCTGTATATTTGTGACTTGGCACCCCAGCTGCCATGTTTGTGCTTGAGCCACACTGGCCAGATAGAATCCAGAGCATGCCGGCTGCTTTCCAAGTTCCTTAGCCACGGACTCAGAACGCCAGCTACCTGTTATTTTCATAAGGCCATTGAAACCCACTAAAGCAAACACGGAACACAACCTGTGTCGAATCGTTTGTCTTCCGACATCTCAGGTTTAGCAGACAGCATCTATATTTCATCCCTGAACATGGATCCATCACCTTCTGCTTTAGTGCCGCCAGGAGTCTGTGTTGATGTGCTGTACCTTCCATCTGTCTTTAATCACGCAGTGTCTTTACAATGGATTTCATTTGTGATTTTATAATATGATGCGGCGTTGCATGTGGTTGTTGTTTAAATCAGATGGGCTCCCTGTTATCCATCATGGTTAGTGTCTGAACAAGGGGATTTGGCAGTTATTCTTGCAGATTATCTCTGCATGTACTGTACATATCTGTCTGTCCTTCTGTCTGTGATTTTGTGAATTGCAGAGTCAGTCTGTAATGTCCCAAGACGCTCAGCAGTCTTGCTGCAAATGACCCTCAACGAGTCCAGCTTCGCTGAGGGAATCGTTGACATGTCGTTTGCGACGACAGGTACAACCACAAACCTATCCCATCAGCGTGCGCACGCCACATGTCATCATGGCAAAAACACAGCATGGTTACCACGGTAATTTGGAGGAAGGTGCCATTACGCTTTTTAATGTACAACTTTTTCTCAATTTTATGAGCACCCGTGTAATATGCCTCAGCCCCAACCCCCCCCCCCCCCTTCTCGCACTCTCTCTCACTCACTCACCCCCTCTCTCCCCCCTCTTTCTCTCTCTCTCTGTTCCTCCCTGTGCAGAGCCGTGTTAATTCAGCACAGAGGCTTGATGGTGATGGCTGCATACCTCACCAGAGACATATGACTTGTGGAAAAAAAGACCATAACTCTCCCGAAGGGCTTCACAGTTTCTTGGTCAGTCATCTTAAGAGATCCATAAAACCTCCCAAATTCCCCCTACAGGACCTTAAAAAAGAAGAAAAAAAAACCCTGATTTATGAACCACTGGTCTCTCTGTAAGCCTTATTAGAGCTGGGACTCCTTTTTTAGCTGAATTAGCTGAGCGTGGCGGACCGGTATTTCAAAGCCGGCATGGACGGGCGCAGCGACTTTGCTTCTCTCCCAGCCCCTGTTTTTTCTGGTCTGGGGTGGTGGTGAAGGGGGGGACAATAAGAAGCCTGTTGGCGTTGCCAGACCCTGCGAGACGCCCAACGAGGAGTTTAACCGGATCGTAATGCCGACCGGCCCACTAATCACCGACTGCGAAACCAGCCCTTGATAGCTCGTTTATTTATGTGTTGTGGAAATCAGGGTTATTTTCATTCTTTCTCGAATTTTAAAACATGGGTGTCACGAGCATGGGCTTGTATATGGCTCACACAGACATACACACACACAGACTGATTGTTTATGGAGTGATGTAAGTACTCATTTGAAGCCATGATTGACTGTGTTGTTGTATCACACACTTCACTTCAAGCACACTAAGCTTTACATTTACTGCATGATCTTTGGTGAGGAGATTGTGGGTGTGAGAGAGAGGGAGGATAAACTGAGAGGTCCTCACTTTTGATCTTGTGTTTTTATAAAGTGTGAAAGAAACATGCAAGTCTTGTCTTTCAACTCTTTATTTGAATTGTCAGTTATGTTTTTACCCCAGAGTATCCAAAGTGTTACTACATGTTTTGATTTTCCTTCACCAACAGGGGAGAACAGTTTGGATGGAGGCAGGAGTTTTTTTTTGGTCACCCTGCCAATAACATCCAGAGGGCAAATTTTTTGCTTTTTCTCCCCAAATCAAGTTGCTTAAATTTATCTTTCTGACGTCCGTAACGACCTGAAAGCTTGCGTGTTTACCAAATAATCATTGACAGATAAAAGAAACATAGCTTTGTCTTCTTGTGATCCCTCTTTTTGATTAATATCAAGAGAGCGAGAGAGGGACAGAACTAGCCTGGGACACACTTTAGGAAAAAATTGTGCTCTGCACAGAAGCCTAATAAAAGCATTATTGAACAGGCCCAAAACCTGAAAAACTGCGAAAAAGGGACACAGGTTTGTTTTGCCCTGTCTGGCTTGTTCCATTCTCCTCCTGTGCTTGTAGACTACCGGTCTACAGTCACCCTTTTATTGACTGAGTCTCTTACTGAGAGCTGGGGAAAAATGCCTTTGCATTATAACCTTATAGTGAAAAAAAAAAATGTTGGCAGCAGTTTTTGTACAGAAAACAAAAAAAAAAAAAAGGAGAGACGTTTCTGACCGCAACTCATAAACCACACTTTATTTAGACTGGCTCTCACCCATTATTTGTTCATAGGGCTTTCTGTCTCAGAGAAATATGTTCCAGCATTTTTAGTGGGGGAAGGGGGAGGGCCGTGGAGGGCTTGGATGAACCGTTGCCAGGTGTTGTTGCCATGACATTCCATTAGGCGAGTCCACGCTGCCCTCATCAATAGCCAAGTGCCTGATAGAAAAGAGATGGGCGTGTTGGGGTGGAAGTAGTTGTTCATCCTCATCCACTGGCATACACTTCCAGTATTTCCTGGACATTGTACATGACATAGGCATGTTCAGTCAGACAAGGCTATGCTTTTTTTAAATGAGAGTGTCACAGTGATTCAGATATCATGTTTGTTTCAGATCTTAGATCAAATCAAATTCCACTCTCTTGTGCACTTCATTTGTGAAAATCTATCTATCTATTGTACAATGTAATAGAAATATGAAGAAAAACGCCGCAGAGACCTGTTGATGTTTTGTGTCATTTAATAATCATTTCAGCATACTGTCTTTGACAAAGCAGTCTTACATGAGGCAGATCATTAGCACAACGATGCATAAATAAGCAGTGAATGAAAACCCCCCTTTCTCATGGATACGTACCTCATTATCCAAACCGCCACACGTAGGAGCCGTGCAGGGGCCTAGCAACCGTTGCTATGCGGAGACGTGTTTTGAACTCCACCCCTCGGCCCCGTTCACATAGAGGCAAAAGTGATGGCGATGGAGACGAAGGCGGGGGTTGGATGGTGGAGGGAGGAGAGAGGGCACCGCTGTCATGTGCCATCGCTGAAATCTCTCCCGGGCGTCGGCCTCCGGAGGGGTGCTGGCGTGTGCCCGGCAATGACCCTCTCCTGACGGCCTCCTCATTAACCTTTCATGTATTCAAGGCTCTTCTCTCCGCCACTCGCCCCCGGCCTGGCCTACTGGGCTGTAATAAGAGGAAGCACTGGAGAGATGGAGAGAGAAAGAGTGAGAGAGAGATGGAGGGAGCCACTCCATGCATATCGAACATCCAATCTGCAGTCCAATCTATTAGCAGAAAAAAAAAAAAACTCCTGGCGGATGAGCCCAGACGCACCCATCTGCTGTGTAACAGAAAGGTAGAGAGGAAGAGTGACAGAGAGAGAGAGAAAAAAAAGAGAGATGGGAGGGAAAGAGAGATATATCTCAGCATCAGTAGGATACTTTTGGGACTGTAGAAGATGCTGTTATTATGTGTGTTTGCAATCATGGGAGCCAAGCATCTCTTTCTGGGGAAATGAATGAGCCAATGGAGGTGGAGGTGTTGGTGGCATCGCTGCTGGTGGTGTCGGCGGCGTCGGCGTCGGCGGTGGCGGAGCAGCAGTGATTTGTGCGCTCTGAAATGCTTTCGCTATCATGGTGCTGAGTTGTTTACCACAGTGGGAGGTAAACAGCCAGGCTGAGGCTATATCACAAGCAAATGTGATGCACGGTGAGGAGAGGTAGAAAAAAAAAAACAGCAAAAAGACATACATTAGGACTTCCTGTATTCAGTGCACATATGAGGAAAAGAAGGAAAGAGGGGCGAAAAAAAGGGAAACTGATTTCAATATAAATGAAAGTCGGTAGTCTGCATTTATGGCCACTTTGATCGGCACTTTTTTGTGCCACAAAACTACCCAGAAGGCCAGCACCGTGCCCTTGCTGGCATGTCAATGCTAATTTCCTCTCCGTTGCTAAGGAGACACATGAGGGAGCCGTGATTTTTTTTTTTTTCTTCCCACTCATTCCCTTTCCTCTACTCCGGTCATGGCGCTCTCTTCTCTCAAAAGAGCCTTTCTCCACCGACAGACAGTGATGCTGCTCTTTTAGCTCTGTCTACTTCTCCCAGTGTTGAACAATCAAAAAAATGAGAAAAAAAAAAATCAAGAAAAAAAAAAATACAGCTGCATCTCAAATCAGGATCTCTGCAGGTTAAGAAACATCACTGATGTTGTACAGTGAGCAGTTCATTTCCTCTCATGAGACGCTACTCCCCCGCCCCCCGCCCCCCTTCCCTTCCCGTCCCGTCCCTTCCTTTCCCTACCCACTCACCCACCACCACCCGAGTAGCCTCCACCACCGCTGCCACCACCCACAACCCCAGTCTCCTTCAGCAAGCCCCCTGCTGCGCCATTCTGTGCCGTCATTTCCCCCGCAAGAGCTCCCTCTTGGAGTGTCAAGCCATTGCGACTACAATGTGGTCCTCACTGTGCATATATTCACCACACAGATTCGCACGCACAATAAATCAGCACTTTGTGTTTGCCGCCAGCTCGTATCACACACTCTTAAAGTCGTAATCTAAAATCACCCCAGAGAAAGAGAGAGAAAGAGAGAGACAGAGAGAAAGAAAAGGAAAAAAGGAAGGGGTTGTGGGGGGCAAAAAATAACCATTCCAATTCAATAGCCAGATACTGCAAGTACCCCTTCTTTTAGAAGCTGTCAGAAAGGAAAAGGGTTGGAAATGGCTGATGCATATGACTGTTTTATGGGCTTAAATGACCCGTCTCAGTCTCCACACAACACCTCCTGACTGACACCCAGGCCCTGATAACTGCCATGAGGGGTTGGCGGGGGGCCTGCCAACATGTTGTTAGCTCCACAGCCCCCAGAGCTTGGCACTTGGTACCAACTTGGCACTCGCTGTCATAGCTTCTTTTTTTTTTTCTCTTTTCACGGCTTGCAATATCTTAACCTTTTTGAGCATGCCCATCAGGATGCCATATTTTTGTCGCTTTACAGGTAAATAAGAAACTTTGCAGAACTACATGCTAGGAAGAAGTGTATCTAACCTGTCAATGGCTGAACAACAAGTTAAGCGTCCAGATTTACTTATTTATTTATTTATGTCTGTGCTGCACCATGCATGTCGTCATACCATGCCGCCAAAACCCCCGAAGACCTACCCTACTTGTATCTGCTCAGAGGAGGTAAAATGCCTGGAGTCTGGAGTCTTTGTCCGTGCATATGTCAGTCAGCAAGTATGGAAAGAGGTGTAGAGAGAGGAGGGTAAGCGCGGAAAATGACAGGGAATTTAGTGCAGAATCCTTTTAGCAGACCGCTGACACATGAATGAGTGGAGTGGTGTGTGTGTGTGTGGGGGGGGGGGGGGGGGGGCCGCAAGAGGAAGAGAAGAGAGGGGTAGAGAAGGAGAGGGAAAAGTAGACAACCAATTTGGGAGTAATGCAACTAAAAACAGACAAGTGTAATTTCATCCATCTGGACAGATGTGTAAAAGCGCTCCTCAGAGCAGTCCCCATGATTCCCTCTGATTGATCTTCCCCCGGACTGAAACACCTATTATTAGCCACGGGCCTAATAGCAGCAGGATGGCTCGCTGCTAGCCCAGAGGCCAATTCTCTGGTCACTGCTCTCTCTCTCTCTCTCTCTCTTTTTCTCTCTCTTGCTCTCTCTCATTCTTTTTCTGTTCTCTCTCTTGCTCTTTCTCCTCAACCACCTTGTCCTCTTCTCTCTTTCATTCCCTCTCCCTTCTTTCATTTTTTGCCCACCCCCCACACCCACTCTCTGTTCTTGTCTTTCTCCTCATCCACCATGTCCTTCTCCTTCCTTATTTTACTCGCTCACTCTTTTTCCTTACTCCTCTCTCTGTCTGACTCTCTCTCCAACAGCCTTTTTGCAGCTGCAGACGCCAAGGGCTGAGGCTTTATGTGTGTGTGTTTGTGTGTGTGTGTGTGTGTGTGTGTATGTGTGTTGGGGGACTTTGGTGGGTATGGATGGAGGAGAGAAACTGAGGTGTGTGTAGCAGGATGGTTGCTTAAAGCTGAAAGCATGAACTGAAGGAAAATGGCTGCACTGTGACACTCAGTACGTTTACATGCACTAATAAGAGAAAATCACATTTTTGACTTAGTCCGGCAAAAATCAAACTTTTAAAATGCATGTATACACCTCAGTGTAGCTTCAATCGAACTGAACCAGCCTACTCATAAAAGTACTAAGACACCCAGATAATCTGATTGGAATCACATTTCTTTCAGCAGGCAGCAGCTAAGATCTGACTGACACACCCCCTTCAATTGATGAAGACATGGCGAGGTCGGTAAACAGGCTCTGGTAACAACAACAGTTTCTGGCAACAGCTGCTGGCTTGTGTACATGTACAGTGTGAGTCTCAAGTGCAAAACTATGAAAAGTGATGGATGTACCAATTGTACCTACAGTGCTGCAGTGTTGGCCGTCTCTGCGCTCATATTTCCATCAAATATCGCCATAGTCCTCAAACTTACATTGGACGTTTGTGGTTCAGCATAACATCTTTGGATTAGCCATACACAGCAAAAGAATTAGCCACAAATAGGCTGGTAGCAACACGAACGGGAGTATATTGCCACCAACTGTCACAGAGTCAAATGCATTTTAATGAATAATCTAATTTATTCCTATGCATGTATACTCGGATTCTTCCGATCCTCCATTTCAATCATTAGCTCAGGTAATGCCAATAGCTCAACTGAGATGTGCATGTGCACGTGCTGACTGGCTTTCTATTAGGGCCAGAATGGCATTTGGATATTTAATATGTGTGTGTGTGTGTGTGTGTGGGTGTGGGTGTGTGTGTGTGTGTGTGTGTTTGGGGGGGGGGGTCAATTGTTTTGTTTTCTTGTTTT
>JAVQKI010416472.1:0-11955 GCA_036025975.1 Nematalosa erebi | reverse complement strand
TATCAAATGTTGTCAGGCCAGCATTAACATAAGGTTCCATAGCCTGAGCTGAAAGTGAGAGGAAAGAAAAACATATCAGGGGAATACATTTTTTTCTTGATTAACAACTGAATAATTATGACCGAATGTATTAACATTAACATGTATTATATTAAGAATTTTTCGTAAAGCTTATTGTAGAAACTCAGCCTAGAAATCAGAGGCGTATATTGGGAAAATAGTGCACTGACGCCATCCAGTGTCCGCACTTAGCGGACAGAGTAGATCCAAATAGGCTAGAACCGATATGCTATGGCTTGTAAAAACATCCGTATCCTCCGGTGCTGTATACCACTGCATTAATGTAAGTGAATGTGCATATTAGTCTATTCAGTAATGTGGTTTACATAGCCTACTTACCTGCTTTTCCTTGATCCACTGGACCGTGCGCACCAGAAACCTGCCACATACCATTCAGAATACGGCATATTTCAAGTCCACCGGCAAGCCGAACTTTGGGTACCTGAGCCATTCCACTGGACATCATACAGATAACCCAATAGAAGTCAAATGTTGAAGCGAAATGCAATCGACGGAGTGAAAATATTACGTATCTTAATACTACTGTACAGAGATATATTTTGCTTTGCGTTGATGGGACCACGCAAGTGAAAACTCAAGCACTTGTTTTGAAACAGTTTGCGTAAGTAGGTGATATAATATTGTACTTCCTGGACTTGAGTGTGTTCAGGACCCTATTGGTCTGTGAGGATCCGCGTCAAACCAATCGTGTCGTTGTCCAATTTGGTGTGTTTGGTTAGAAGAACATGTTGGAGTGAGAGAGGTGCATGCACACACAATTAGGAGTAGAGGAATTGGATACATGCACATGAAGCAATAGGCTTAAGCAATAATCACAAAAATAATGTTGAACAATTTAGTCTAACGAAAATGACATCACCAGAAATCAAGAGATCATGACTACTATTAGAATTGCCCTATAAAGTTTGGTAATGTAGCTAGACTACTCACTTCATGAGTCCTTGCTTGACTTTTGTCAACACTGCATTCACGACTGCTGGCACTATACTTTCCCGTACACACATGCTTGTTTTGTGTTTTTCCGGGTAACTGGAGCTTCTGTGGACAATATATGTGTCAATCACGAATCCGTAGCTTGCCATTGGACAGTAAAACTCTGGCCTGGTCATCAACTTCCTGCTCCACCTCTGTTGGATAGACTTCTTTTTGCAGCTGAGCGTACAAACCAGCCGTTTTGTAGGTTGCTAAATAAAGAGACACCGTAAGATATCTTTCTATCTTATTTTCCCAAAGAGTACTTCTAACTGTTGCATTTCATTGATATGTTTCTAAGTTCTCTGAAATAAATAAGACACATTGACCTCACTCGACGCATTACCTCGTTAGCATGGCTAGTAGTTGCATGAGAGTAGCTAAAACTGCTTAGCAGAACACATGGGTGAATTGTTCTAATTAATACAAGAGCAATAAAGGCACATCCGTTTCATCTTAATTGCGGTCCCCGTGGAGTGCACTCACATTGATCTATAGGGCAACATCACCAGATTTGGTGCACCAGTGTGCCGCCGATAGGCCACTGAAATTAGGTAGAAGATAGCAACGCGCTAATACGCCCGGCTTGTTAGCGTGTGTTTATTCATTATTTATGCATGTTTGGGAGGAAATTGTGTTTTGTCCTGTCACTGACAGAATAACCTAAGGACTGCAGTGTTAAACTGAACATGAAACCCGTCATGCCGCTATAACAATCAATGTTGAAGCATCATTAATATCGGAAGTCACTGTCACCCACCCTACCACAATGCTAACGTTAACCCGTCATGAAAAGTTTTAATATACTATGAATTTGATCTGTTGTAATTAGGTACTCTAAACCGTTTTACCTGTGACTTCAGTGTTGTTTGGATATCAACCCCACATTGAACCAGTTAACGATAGCATAGCTAAGACTTTGCTTTTGAATACATTTAATGCAGTGCAGTGCAATGCAATGCAATACAATCATTCTTGTGTCCTCCCTAGGCTGCGCGACAGGTCGCAGCACCACCGCTGCCATCATGTCTGGGACAGCGTCGGTGTTGCAGCAGTTCGTTAGTGGTCTAAAAAGTCGCAGTGAGGATACCCGTGCTAAAGCAGCAAAGGACCTCCAACATTATGTGACAACAGAGCTTAGAGAGGTAAACAAGTCGTTAATTAGGAGATGTTGTTTTCGGAACTGTTTCCGAAAGTAAGTTGCCCATAAGTAATGTTTGACAAGGGTATGTGTTTAATTGTAGCTGAGTCAAGATGAAGCCACCACTTTCTATGATGAGTTGAACCACCACATATTTGAGCTGGTCTCCAGCTCTGATGTAAATGAGAAGAAAGGTGGAATCCTTGCCATAGGTGAGTGGCATGCATGCAAAAGCAGATTCAGCATCACTGATGTTCTGATGCATCATTATTAATCCCAAATTCATGAATTCCTAATATTCTGTCATTCTCTCATACCAGTGAGTCTCATTGGAGTGGAGGGAGGCAATGCCAACAGGATCAGTAGATTCGCAAACTACTTGCGAAACCTGCTGCCTTCCAGTGACCCTGTGGTGATGGAGATGGCCTCCAAAGCCATGGGTCACCTGTCCATGGCTGGTGACACCTTCACCGCAGAGTATGTGGAGTTCGAGGTGAAGAGGGCACTTGAGTGGCTGGGAGCAGACAGGAATGAGGGTAGACGTCACGCTGCGGTATGTGTAAATCAAGTTTATATAAAGCAATAAGCATTTGATTTATTTGTTGCATAATTAGGATGTCTTTTGTTATTGCTTATTTTTTAAACTGAGGAGTGGGTTAACAGAGTGTGAACTTAACATGCTTGAACATTTCTTTGGGTGCCAGTGCCAACCAAAAATAAAGCAGATGGACTAAAACTGTTGATAGATTTATAACTGTATTCGAGGACGACTGGACATGCACCCACAAGTGTCCAGGAGGCTCTAATTAAGTGAGAATAGCTGGTCTGATGAAGTTGTGTCCATCAGTCGTGCCAGCGCCATGCCACATCAGGCATGGCATTTTCTAGAACCACCCATATGGAACATCATGATAAATGCCTCTGATAACCGCTCTGCTCGGAACGCCTTTCAATCACGTTATTATTGGCTGAACCGAGAGTGTCTTAAACCCTTTAAGATTATGAGTATTTTTTTGCATCCAATCAGCATACAGAGATTGATGGTAGAATTATTAGTTTTTTAAATATCTGAACGTGTCTACCCAGCTGGTATTAAATGTATCCCAGTTGAGAGTAGCGAGACTCTTCACACAAGGTGAAGTGAGCTGAAATAGTCTGGTCCACCAGGCTATAATTTGTGTATTTTGTTCAAATTTTCCCTTATTTGAAATTTCTCTCTCTGTTTTTCAGGTGCTGGTGTTGAGGGAACTGGCCGTGAGTGCACCCACATTCTTTTTCCAGCAGGTGCAGCCTTTCTTTGACAACATTTTTTATGCTGTGTGGGACTCCAAGCAGGCCATCCGTGAGGGGGCCGTCTCTGCTCTGAGAGCCTGTCTAATCCTCACCACCCAACGCGAGACCAAAGAGATGCAGAAACCCCAGTGGTACAAGGTGTGTTTTTTGTTAATGCACAAATCATATCGCTCAGATGGGCCAGACAGGATTTCGAGACATTATACTTTGACTGCTGTAATGCTGTTATGTCAGTGATGTGGTATTTTCATGGAATACCACATGGTTTTCCACCATTTTGGTTTCCAGGTGTCTTGAATGTATGTCTTTATATTCACTTGCTTTGTATTCACTACATTGCTAAACATGATAGGATTTGATATTGCCGGTACAAGAGAACTCCCCCAGTGTTAATAGATTTGCATACCAAGTTCAGATGATAGTGCTTTTGACTTTACACCATGTTTGTTTCTTCACGTTCTGTTGCTGTTAGTAGGTCATTTTTAACATAGAAATTTAACTTAGGACACCTTTAAATTTTTTTGCATAGACATATGGAATGAAACAGCGTAGACCCTAATTATATAGCAATAGACCTAATTCAGCTTGGCTCTCTGTTGTCCCTCTTTCATGCTGTAGCAAACCTTTGAGGAGGCTGAGAAAGGCTTTGATGAGACCCTGGCCAAAGAGAAGGGCATGAACAGAGATGACCGTGTGCATGGTGCCCTACTAATCTTGAATGAACTGGTTCGAATCAGCAGCATGGAGGGAGAGGTGAGGCCGGATGAATGAATCGTAGTTTTCTGGGAGAACCTTTACCAACACCCAACACCAAACATTTGTTCTTAAACCCAACTTAAGATTTTGCATACACCAAGGTTTTCTTATCTGGTATGTGTTCACAGGTAAAAACTAAATCTAATCACACTCAAAACTCAGAGGACTTTGAGCTGTGACTTGTTTGTCAAAAAGATTAGCTTTTTGCATTTTCATCAAATCTGCAGTTGTAAAATATTAAATATTAAAAAAAAAAAAAACCTGAAGAACATTGTAAGAAAATTAATATTGGTGAATACAGCCCAATGTTTTTGTGTAATGCCTGTTGACTCCCGTCCCTGTAGCGTATGCGGGAGGAGATGGAGGAGATCACCCAGCAGCAGCTGGTGCATGACAAGTACTGCAAGGAGCTAATGGGCTTCGGAACCAAGCCGCGCCACATCACACCCTTCACCAGCTTCCAGTCGGTGCAGCCGCAGCAGTCCAACGCCCTGCTTGGCCTACTGGGGTACAGCACACCGCAAGGCTTTCTCAGCTTCGGGGCCACGCCGGTTACCTCCAAGAGCACGCTGGTGGAGAGCCGCTACTGCCGGGAGCTCATGGAGGAGCGATTCGACCAGGTGAGCTGATGATGATTCCAGTCGATGTGAGTGATGTACTAGTAACTGCTTAATTTCTGGTAATAATGAAGTATTTTGCTGTAGTGTGTTTGTTTTTGTAATTTCACGTATGAAATAATTTGTTAAATAATTTATGTCAAGTAAGGTGCTACTAGGTGTGGCATGCCTTGAAGTGCTATTTATGCCATCTTTGTGCACACATAGAGAAGATTGTGTGTCAGTTGTAAAGGTGTTATGGTTGTTCAGTGATGGTTCTATTCTCAGGTGTGTCAGTTGTACAGGTGTTGCTTGCTTCTCAGGTGTGTCAGTTGTGAAGGTGTTGTGGTTGTTCAGTGATGGTTCTATTCTCAGGTGTGTCATACGTGTATGCAGGTGTAGCGGTGGGGTGCGAAAGACTGCAGGAATTCCCTGCATTATAAGTACTGGACAAGTGGGATTTGGAAATATTATGGACAATACCTGCAATGGCATGCCCAAATTCAGGCCTAAGCATGTTTCTCAGACTGCGGTCAATGGGTCTTTCTGAATACAAAATTGAAATTTCAGTTCTCCATGGTTTCCCTCATTCTAATAAGATGCTATGGCCACCTTAGTAGTATCTGTTATACTATAGGCCTATGTTCTGATACTGAAAACCTGTGTAGAATACCTTCCAAATGGTCAGGAATTTATAAGAGAATCGCTAAAGAATTGGATTGATAAGCAGAATCGACAAAGGCATTGATATTTATAAAAGCCTATTAATTCCCAACCGTATGTAGCGGTTGTTCAGTGATGCTTGTAACCACAGGCGTCTCATATGTAAAGGTGTAGGGGTTGTTCAGTGATGATTGATGCTTGGATCCCCAGGTGTGTCGCTGGGTGCTGAAGTACAAGACCAGCAAGAACCCTCTGATTCAGATGACCATTCTCAACCTGCTGCCTCGGCTTGCTGCCTTCCAGCCGCACACTTTCACTGGTACCATTTGTTTACCATTTGAAAATTACATAAAAATATATATATCTTGTTTAAAAAATGCTTTCACATATCCAGGTGAAAATTACAGGCTTTTCTATGCTGAACAGATCAGCACCTGTCCGATACCATACGTCACCTGCTGGGTTGCCTGAAGAGAGAACGCACAGCTGCCTTCCAGGCTCTGGGGTTGCTGGTGGTGGCTGTCAGGACAGAGATCCAACCTTACCTCTCCAACATCTTGGAGATCATCAAAGCTGCTTTACCTCCCAAGGACTTTGCCCACAAGTAATTTTTGTTTGTATATCCATTGATTGTGTTTTTTTTTTTTTTTTTTGTGCATAACTTAGCATTGTGCCCTTGATTTGGTGTGCAGTTCCAAGGCAAGAGAGAGAAGTTCGGCATTGTGTTTAATGTTAAATTCCACAAACAAACCTTCTGAATTGTTCTGATCCTCATCTTCTTGAACTTACAGGAGACAGAAGACCATGCAGGTGGATGCAACTGTGTTCACCTGTATCAGCATGTTGTCCAGAGCTATGGGCCCTTCTATTCAGCAGGACATCAAAGAACTGCTAGAGCCCATGTTGGCAGTTGGATTAAGGTAGGGCTGGGTTTAGGCAGATTCCCTACACGCAGTCAGTCAGCTTTTATTGCTGAGGGCTTAGGACCACACTAAAAACATGGGCTGCGTCCAAATGCCCTCCCTAAGCCAAAGCCCTAGCCCAGTAAAGACTTGAGGATTCATGCCAGAGGATTTATGTTAGTAAAGCCTTTGTTCAGAGCAGAGGGCTCAGGGCTCAGAGGTGGCTGCATTGGGATTCACCATAGCCATGTCTCCTTGCAGAATGGTAAATCTGTTTTTGCCACATGCAAATCTGAAACCTGTATATCCTCATCATGATTAAGTTTATTTTTTACCCCCCTTTCCCACACAGTCCAGCTTTGACTTTAGTATCATTGATGTTCATGATATGTGTCATGTCATGTTTATGACAGGCTCATGTCACTGTTATGTTGACACCCTCAAGTAAATTGTGACTGATTTTTGTTGTACCCTACTTTCCCATACAGCCCAGCTTTGACTGCGGTGCTGTACGACCTCAGCCGGCAGATCCCCCAGCTCAAGAAGGACATCCAGGACGGGCTCCTGAAGATGCTGTCACTGGTGCTGATGCACAAGCCCTTGCGCCACCCGGGCATGCCCAAGGGCCTGGCGCACCAGCTGGCCTCGCCCAGCCTCACTAACATTCCCGAGGCCAG
Source organism: Nematalosa erebi (assembly GCA_036025975.1). Classification (NCBI taxonomy): domain Eukaryota; kingdom Metazoa; phylum Chordata; class Actinopteri; order Clupeiformes; family Clupeidae; genus Nematalosa; species Nematalosa erebi. The sequence continues at coordinate 4,874 of JAVQKI010416472.1, read as the reverse complement.
CGACGTGGGCAGCATCACCCTGGCCCTACGCACGCTCGGCAGCTTTGAGTTTGAAGGTGAGTCAAAGTGAACCAGCATCAGCAAAACCCTTTGGGTCAAATCTTTTGGTCAGTCATTTCTAGAGAGTTCAAGAGCAAGAGTATTGGTATTTAAGACAAATATAGTTATACTTTTTTTTTTTGTTTTTTTGTTTTTGGCCTTGGCTGATATTCCGTCCAGTTCGTCCGTCATGGCTCAGGTTTTCGTCTCTCTCTCTTACTCTCTTTTTTTTCTCTTTCTCTGTTGTCTCTCCATCCGTACATCTCTCTGCAGGACATTCCCTGACACAGTTTGTGCGCCACTGCGCCGACCACTTCCTGAACAGCGAGCACAAGGAGATCCGCATGGAGGCGGCGCGCACCTGTTCGCGTCTGCTCACACCCTCCATCCACCTGATCAGCGGTCACGGCCACGTGGTCAGCCAGACGGCTGTGCAGGTGGTGGCCGACGTGCTCAGCAAGTTGCTTGTTGTGGGAATCACTGACCCAGGTGAGGCCCAGAAAGATTGGCCTGAGGAGGTGGGACTGGGGTGGGGTGGCAGACAGGCAGATGGCTGGTGTAATTCATACACACACAAACACACACAAACACAGACATGTGGAGGTGTCAAGTGTAGCATAAGATGCACTGCGTCACCTATAAAAGGGCTTAGTGCTCACCTGTTGTTTCTTGTCTTAGCATGTTGTCTGGACTAGGTTGAAACAGTTATGCAGTTGTTTCACTGTGCTAAGTGTTTTCAGAGATTTCCTAAATAAAATCAAGGGCTGCATTTAGCAACATTATTTTAAAGGAGAAAAAAAGCAGAGACGTCAACTCCAGTTGTACCCAATTGTCCTTAACCATAACCATCCCATTGTGTTAATCTAATAGCGATATCCTGAAATTTAGGACATGTGCCCTTACATTGGGCATGGACAAAGTATGGACACAGTCTTCTTGCCTTAACCTTGATGGTCCTCTAAGAGGTTCTTGGATCTCTGAAATTCATACGTTGCTAAAATAGTAACAGTCTGTAGATAATACAAATAATCAATCCAGAAGATTTGTTTGAATGTCATCTCTTGTGGCCTGACCTTAGCTAAACCCTGCACTGTAATGTAATTTATATTGAGCTGACTTGATATGACTCCCAGCTTACATATGATATGACTCCCAGCAAAACTAGTCAGTGTTGTCATATACATCAAGACACTAAAGCCTATGTTTACGTTAACTCTGGAGCAACATTTACACAACACAGTTAGTGCTCAGCCCTGTGTGTTCCTGTTCCACCGGTTCCCCATCACAGACCCTGACATCCGCTACTGTGTTCTGGCCTCGCTGGACGAGCGCTTCGACGCCCACCTGGCGCAGGCAGAGAACCTGCAGGCATTGTTCGTGGCCCTGAACGATGAGGTGTTCGAGATCCGTGAGCTCGCCATCTGCACCATCGGCCGCCTCAGCAGCATGAACCCCGCCTTCGTCATGCCCTTTCTGCGCAAGATGCTCATCCAGGTGCCTTTCCCATGCCACTGCCTGCATTACACACTAGCCCCCAGCAGATGGCAGTCACTCCTCAGATTTTAGATATTAGAACATAAAACATTAAAAGGACTGGCAAGCACTTTTCAAGTAATAATGTATAAATTTCAATGTCTACCCTAAACCCTAAGCCTTGTACCCTGAAAGACTTAATTGTCATAAATTGACTTGTTCAACTGATATGGGTTAGTTCAGTCTTTGTGGGGTTTGGGGTGAAAGATTAAGAAAACACTGGAGAAACAGCCAGTGATGATGAACATCCTCCAAACACTGATATAGAGAGAATATGACGGCAGAGGCGGCCATCAGTCCTTGTTTCATTAAAGGGGATTGTCAGTAAGTCCTTATCACACAGCATGCATCCATACAACCCGAGCTGAGGTTTCTTCTTGCTGGTTCTGTAGATCCTGACGGAGCTGGAGCACAGCGGCGTGGGCCGCAACAAGGAGCAGAGCGCCCGCATGCTGGGCCACCTGGTGTCCAACGCCCCGCGCCTCATCCGCCCCTACATGGAGCCTATCCTTAAGGTAGCCCCTCCTTTTTTACGTGTGACTGGTCAATAACTCTGGAAAATATGTATTAATATCCCTGAATGGATGTGTTCATAAGTCTTCACAAGTTCTAAAGCTTTCTTTTAAGAAACAAACTTAGTATAGCTGTGTGGTCACTTTGGTATGAGGCCTTGTGTACTGGCGTCTCATCTTTGGCTTGTCTTTCAGGCTCTCATCTTGAAGCTGAAGGACCCAGACCCCAACCCAGGAGTGGTGATTAGTGTGCTGGCCACCATTGGAGAGCTGGCTCAGGTAGGTGACTGGAGCCCTGACATCACATCAGGCATCTGAATAAAGCGTAACTACCCTGTGCGTGTGCATGTGCATATGCGTGTGTGTGTTTGTGGTATGGCGTGGTGAGCGTTTGTGCCCTTTTTCTGTGTCAATATTTGTGTGTGTGTGTGTGTGTGTGTGTGTGTGTGTGTGAGAGAGAGAGAGAGAGAGAGAGAGAGAGAGAGAGAGAGAGAGAGAGAGAGAGAGTGAATGAACTCATTGCCAAGCTGTGTTCTCTATCAGGTGAACTTCAGGCCTGCTGCCATCAGGAGGCCAGAGAGCAGGCTTAGAGGCAGGCTGACACTGCAGTGGCGAGGCAGTGCAGGAGACGCCAGAGTAGCGAGCGTCTGTGAGGAGGCAGACCTCAGACAGGTAGAGCTGAGGACACAGAGCAGGAGGCACAGGAACAGGGAAAAGGATGCGCTCAGGGAGAGACTGAGAGAGTCATTAAGTTGGTAAAGGTGCAGTGCCCTGAAGGAGCAGCTTGTGATTCTAATGCAATAAACCCTTTTCATAGACACAGGAAATTGGTTAACCACAATTATTTTGGAAGTTAAAGGTTCAGAAATGTACATTAATATTTAGTTCTATATTCAGTTTGTTCAGGAAATGCTAGTTATTAGAGAGCTCATACAGTGATACAGTGGGATCAGATTCTCCACACCCATGTAAACTATGGATAGTAACCGTCACACATAAGAAAAGCTTTTGTTGATTTTTATTTTGATGGAAGTGAATATAACACTTTTCCACAACCATGTTTAGCATCCTACGACCTGAGTAACCTTTCTTGTCTGCCTTCCCATGACAAGAGACCCCCTCTGCTAAGCCTTGCTGTGTGAGTAGTGCTGTATGCCTGCATACTGACTCTCTTGTGTTATCCAGGTGAGCGGCCTAGAGATGAGGAAGTGGATGGACGAGCTGTTCCCCATTATCATGGACATGCTGCAGGACTCTTCCTCCCTAGCCAAGAGACAGGTACGCTCTCCCCGTGACCCCTCGGTCTGTGATTCGGCGTGCCAACGTCCCGCTATTTAGATATATCTGTGTCTTTAAAGGGGGTGTGTGAAGTGCATTTAAGAAACCTTAGAACCTCTCACTTCTCTAAATCATATTTGTCTGGAGCGCTGCGGCAGCTCTCTCTCTCTCTCTCGCTTCCCACCACTAGTGCCCCAGGGGTTGTAAATCTGCATTCATTCTTCTTTTCCTGGTGAAAAACAGTATTGCATGGCTGGCAAGTTACTTCTTCCCCGCTTTTAAAAGTGTCTAAGCGCTGTTTGGAAGCGCTGGCTAAAGATCGCCGTTGTATTTCATGGGTCCCACCAAGCTGTCAGGAGTGGAACTGGGAAGTCCAAATGGTTGCCACTGCAGTGACCCGGGGATCTCCGGTGTCTGTATTTGCTTCCAGTCATTCCAAGCAGCGTTCAGAATCCTTTGTTTGGAGCCTGCTATTGTCATCAGGAGTGTTATAAAGCCCCTGGGTGATTTAAGGGCTTTGAGCCATGTGAGAGACCACCAGAAGTCCAAGAAATTCAAGCATAAACCGCATCATGACTGTCAAGGCAGTCTCTCAGTCCGTGGATAATTTGTATTCTTCCAACCAAGTAATCTTGCTCTTTTGTGAATGGGCAGACATCCCTTTAAACATTTGCAACAAAAGACTTGTTTTATTTTATGTTGTTTTTCTTTGTTTAATTAACTGAAGTGATACAGCTGGTATGCACTGTACAGCTGAAGCTTTATGCTGTGAAACATTTATGTTTTCTACCACCAGGTGGCACTATGGACTCTAGGTCAGCAGGTAGCCAGCACTGGTTATGTGGTGGAGCCGTACAGGAAGTACCCCTCACTTCTGGAGGTGCTGCTGAATTTCCTGAAGACTGAGCAGAACCAAGGAATCAGGAGAGAGGTGCTTACACTGACATTGGGATGATTCATCTGCTTCATTTTGTAACAGAATACATGGTCTTAATCTTTTATCATCGTCACTTTTAATTAAGTAAGTTTCAGAAGGGGTCACAATCAGGCCAGAATTCCAATGTCTCTATTAAACCCTATACCCTAGAAGACTTAACTAGATGAGCTGACTTTATGAGTAGTTGATTCATGCTAGATAAATATTTGAGGACTCAGGGTTTAGGGTTACAGAGGACATGCTGTAGGGATTCAGCCTCAATAGCTGAGTTTGATGCAGAGATAGAAGAAGTGCCGGCGAATGATGTGAGAGGATGTTAAAGGTGAACTATGAGATCTTGCGTGGTTTGTAGCGCAATTTCTTTTTTGTCTCAGTTCTTGGCATCTTCCCTTGATCAGCTTGCTGCCTGTCCCCTGAATACATTGTGAAAAAGTCCGGTCTCAGGAGATAACACGGGCTGTAAACCTCAAATAAACACTAGGGGCACAGGCTGTGCACCACAACATAACAAACTATGTTTTAGCCAAACACCAACAAGAATGTTACGGGAGGGGGTGGAGATTAGTGAGCGTGCA